>CM041787.1:31418804-31592546 GCA_023375725.1 Nephotettix cincticeps | reverse complement strand
AAACATCTGTCACAATATTAGCTAATATTATTGTAGTTTTATTCTGAATAAAATTATTTTAATCGATGGTTTATTCACTTTCTTAATATACTTTTATTGTACTCTTTTTCCTCAAAATGAAATTTTCTACAAGTTTTATTTTAAAGTTTGATCTGTTCATTGGCAAAATAGTGAAGTTATTGTGGCAAAATGTAAAAAAGTGTTTTTTTACTCCAATTCCATGCATTTTACACGGGTTTTCTCGAAAACTACTTAACTTGCAGTTCTGGGACCTGTTTTATTTAATATGTCACATCAAATACTATAAGGAAAAATTGAATTTTCCCCCAATTTACCTAACTGGAATTCCAGGAAGCTTTTATACCAAGGTAACAAAATCTGAGCGAAATTTTTCCCTAGCCATTCAGTAAGTCGCTATCAAAGCATTTCCAAACCTAAGTTTGTATAATGTTTTTCATTGTTTTTAAATGTAGAATGAGCTCTTTAGGTTACCGCATATCCTAGTGATTCACCCGTATATAACCGCCTTCTGTGCTACGAAATAAAATTTAGTTTCATACTAGAATTATCCAGCCTAGAGCCACTAATCCTGAACCTACCTGTTTTGAAATACTAGTAGCAGAGTTGGCAAGCCACAAAAGAGAAGTAACTTCCTGTATACAATGAGCAGCAAAAGGGACTGCTTCAAGATTGAACTTTGACCACTTTAAATTTAATACAGAAGAATCGTTAACAAATATTAGGACTAGTAATAAAAAATCATTGATTCTTGAAAACAAATCCAAAAGTGTTACGACAATGCACCCGAAAATGTCAAAATCATACGAATCAACAGCATGTTGAAAAATATTTTTACAAGTTATCAAACTATTTTTAATTGTTTTGATATGCTTGTTCGTTATGCCACCTTTGTTCCGTGCGCCATTCTTCTCTTCTGAAAAGAAATTATTTTCCACGGTAAAACAAATCATTATAAACTGCATCTCTAACATCCAAGGACCCCAAGCAGTTATGTACAAATATATTATACAAACCCTAATAGTCAGGGGCATGCCACCAGGAATCAAAATCATCCAAAACTTCATCAAATCCATTGTTATAACAAGACACATGAACAAAGTTCCTGTTCTGTACGTTTCTGTGTTGCGGACTCCTTCGTGAAATAAATTCATTAAAAGGTTTTTTGTTTTACTAAACGCGCAAAGTCTGTGAAAATACAATAACACGTGAATTATTAACGTACGTTATGAGGCTGTGTGGGGGGCGTTGAAAATTCACTTCAATACCAAAAAAAAGAACAAACTGTAAAAAACTATTTAATATTTTTTCCCAAAGAAAAACGGAGCCAAAGAAACTATTAAACACAACATAACAACATGCTAATCAGATATTAAAAAAATAATTTTCAGTTTTATACCACAGTATATGAATGAAAATTACGAAATTTTGACCAAATTTATTAAAATAAAAAAACTCAAACAAAAACATACCATATAGATTTAAAAAATTATTACAAACATACATAAAAAAAAATACTAAAACCAAAATACATTATTGATATGATAAAAAATAAACAGATTGTTGCTTGGAGGTCACAACCGAATTAATTAGTATCATTTATTGAGTATAACATTAAAAGGCTATCCAATTCATTTTATATAAATTTAGGATATACAGCCCCACGATGAAAATATTTAGAGTATGTAAAACAATAAAACAAATAAAATTAAATAAAATAAAAAGAAAAAATACACAAACAATATAACAATGACATGTAGTTAAAAAAATTATTTAGAAATGGGATGTACTTCACAATAAATTTATTTCCAGTCATTATTATAAAAGTGCACCAAAAAACTCGGAAATTTATTGTATTATTTTTTTCCCAAAGAAAAAACGGAAATGAGCCAAACAAACTATTAAAAACACTCCAAATAAATACCCAAGCCATGCACAAATTTACTTGTGATACAGATATTAAAAATTCAATGTTAATTTTCAGTTTAGTATACCACAGTATACGAATGAAATTTCATTATGTTATGACATGGCTTGCTTGAAACTACGACCGACAAATTTATTGATTCTGTACAATTGATTGATTGATCAAATGCCCCTATAATCAAACAAATTATGTATAATTTCATACGAATATAGATTTAAACTTGCTGTTTCATCCACAATTATTACATTATTTACAGTATAACACTAAAATAGTTTAAAATTTGACTGATAATAATGATTTCTCACAAATGCTTTAATATGTTATTGATGATACAGTAAAAAAATATTGTTAAGATATTGTTGCTTGGAGGTCACGAATTGTGGATAGTTGTTCAAGTATGGTTTCACATTTATTTGAGTATAACATTAACTAGGCTATCCAAATTCATCATCATTTATATCAGTATTCATATTTTAAACTCAAGGTTTCACATACAAGTTACCACAGTAAGCCCAATGATTTAGTGGTAGTAAGCAATATACTTAATTGTTCTTACAAAATATTAACCTGGAATCTTAGAAATAAAAACTATATGGTTAAAATATTCCTTATAAAAACACTACTGATTTTAATTTGACAGTTGCAGATTATACATTTTTTTACAATCTCTTTAATACGTCACATTTGCAGTGCAACTTGGAACAATTTTTGTAAGAGCTTTTAAAACTGAGTTTTTAAGAGCTTATCGATTTATTTTGAAATATGATTTAAAAAATAAATAAAAATATTCTCCAAAAGATTTAGAATAAAGGAAATATGTTTGTGCTTACTTCCCTGTGGGAAATAGGTTAGATCATGAATATGTCTAAACAGAATTTTTTCGGTCCATCTAAACAGCTGTTCTTGTAATCGAACTATGACGTCACTAACGAGGTGACATCACTAACCAATTAAGTCACTGTTTAAAATTTTGGTCGCGCAAATCGCCAACCCCCCCCCCAGAGCTAAGACATATCCATATTAAAAGGTTTCATCATTGTGAGTACTCTAGTTTTATGGAGTAGAGGAACATTAATGCCTCGCTTACCAGTACAGAAAATCAGACGGATAAAAAATATCGTAAATCCAAACAATGTACAGATAATAACCTAAGTTTATTCACAGTATATAGATAAATTTTAACGACAATAGTTTTTGGTCCACAGAGACCTCAAAATGTAAAATTATCATATTCCCTGACTTACAGCTGACCTTCAACCTATGATATAAGCTTTGACTTTAATAGCTTCTTCCCTATGTTTAAACGGTGGCGACGTCCTGTTATCCAGCTACTTGGAGGTCACGAATTATGGATAGTTGTGAGCGATGGTCGGTGGATGTGATATTCTCTGGTGTGGATTAACGCCCGCACTATTTCGTGCTTCATTCGTCCGAAAATACCATCCTCATAAACTAGACCAGTTCGTAATTCAGATGCAATGGTTCAGATTCCACGTTAAACTGTGTAGGTCCTTTAGTTGTCATCGGCTGTTGGGCAGTTCTGTCTAAGGAACATGTCAGCCTTAGTCAGTAACAAGACTACAAGATCGCGCCACAATCATCTTACACTCAATCCTCATTCATACTCAGCTTAAATTCCCTATCTTGTGGTATTTTGTCATTTCAATAATCTAATCTAATTTTTTTATTATTGTATAATTTTTAATAAATGTTAATATTGTAATTGTTTTTAAAATATATTTAATTTTGACTTGATTTTACCAACAGGACACGTTATGGTGTTTAATTAGCTCCAACAAATGGTTTCTACTTTTAGTAATACTACTACCTACCAACTACTTAATACTAACTAAGCTTACTAATAACTAACATAATACTTTATAAAACTTACTTAATACAAAACTTAATACTTAATAACTTAATACTGCTACTAATACTATTACAACTTTATGTTCATAATACAGAGTCTTGAATTATTGAAAAAACAATTCTCCTTCAGTCATTTTCCAACAAAAAGTTTTAAATTAAAGATTCACTGCATCCGCAATATTGAAATGCCCATCACAACCCATTATTAACTAAAGCGCCCTCCAAGTTCGTGATTATATAAATTGTAATGACAAACTAGTAAAGCTCACAAAATTACACGATACCAGGGAATTCGATCGATAGTTTCAACTGTAATATGGATGGACGTACACGAAGTGGTGTAGTGAAACCTGTCAAAGCGACGTTCCGGCTCAGCTTGGTGAGCCTAAACTGTGATTTTTATGCTGGTACTTTGCCTCATTTTACAAAGAGGTAAGCGGGCAACGAGTCACATAAAAATTTTAAAACATCTCGCAATATCGAGACAATTTTAGGCGTTGTGCATTAAAAATCGTTTATCTATAACTACAAATACAGAAAAAGGACTGTAAACGGTCCTTTTTAGTTGGTTACTGAAATGGCAACCTATCTAAGGCGAGGTATTAAGCAAAGGTGTGAATGAGAAATGAGTGTAAGATGATTATGGCGCGATCTTGTAGTCTTGTTATTGGCTGACATGTTCCTTAGACAGAACTGTTAATTAGTAGCCCAACAGGCAATTATGTAAGGGACCTACAGTTTAACGTGGAGTCCGAACCACTGCCTTTGAATTTCTGTGCTATAACCTAACAACATCGGTAGCGCCAGATTCAGACACCAATGCTTACTTGATACACTAATGCCGTTGGCGGATACTCCTTCAGGCAGGCTCTTTTGTTTTTGTTTATAATCCCTGACGTGTGTCTTCTAGCAATCGTAAATGAGATTATTACGACGGAAACGTTATTAAAAATAACGGAGAACATTTAGCTAAGTTTTGACACGGATATGTCTAAGCTATAGAGTTAGAAAATCGCATAAGTGCATCTGTTTAGAAGAAATGAACTGAAAACATTCTATTTAGGCATACCTATGATCTAAGCTAGTTAAAAAGGAGGTAGGCCTAAATACTTTCAATCTATTTCTTTACGTATTTAAATTAACACTTGTTCAAAATAATATAAACTTCGTATGAATCGTATAATATGTACAAAGACCGGCTGAACGCTAGTACAACCTAAATAAATCAAACCCCATAACAGTCACACACCAAATCTCGGTGATCAAGTTACAACAAATTGGCGAATAACTCAGACCGCAAGGGCTGGGGCGGGGCGACGTATTTCACCCCATTAGCGGCTGTCGTCGCCTGCGCTAACTGCCCGAGATGACCTCTGACCCTCTGTTTGTCTTGTACACGTGGTTTGGGAATCTCGGGAAACGAAGCGAGCTGGAGGAACGGTCAGGTGTCCCAAAATGGACGCACATACCGTCCGGGTGCACGTCTGAGTCACTGTGCTAGAAAAACACCCATTGCCACCACGTATGAAAGTAGGAGTGTGACGTAAGGAAAATAATGTGTGAGGATGGAAACGGTCGGGGTAGACACCCGTGCGGTCCAGCCTGTCCTATGACCATGTGGTGCTGCAACTTTTTACCCACTGTCCCTATGGACAGTTGGTATTTAACATTGTTCCTATGAACAATGTTAAATTCAAACAATAGTGTTACAGCAGAAAACCATTTTGCATTTTGTTTCCCATGTTAATCTTAGAGAATAGATTAGATTAGATTAGATTATTGAAATGGCGACCATACCACAAGGTAGGTCTTTTAAACCAAGTATGAATGAGAATTGATTGTAAGATGATTGTGGCGCGATCTTGTTACTGACTAAGGCTGACATGTTCCTTAGACAGGACTGGTAATTAATAGCCCAACAGCCGATGACAACTAAGGGACCTTCAGTTTAACGTGGAATCCGAACCACGACCTCTGAATTACGAATTGGTCTAATTATGAGGATTGGCTTTGTGGATTAACGTAGCTTTCAATAGTGCGGACGTTAATCCACACAAGAGAACACTACACCCACCGACCATCGCTCACAACTATCCACAATTCGTGACCTCCAAGTAGCTGGATTACAGGATGACGTCACCATGGCAAACCTGTTCATTTATAGACAGATAGTGATAAAACTTAATAATCAGTTTACAGTTAAAATGCCTACTTTCCGTGTTCCTTACAGCAGCAATCCTGCATACTCTTCCCTCTGTTAATCTTATGAAGAATAGGCAAACTCTTTTATTTATTACGGATATTTATCAAACCTATTATATATTACTGATTCGGGCATTCACTACATACTGCCTTCACCACGGACATAAAATTCAACTTTAATCCGGGACCACTAGTTGTTCAAATTATTAATTTTTTAGTTTCTAAGATAAGAAATGTATATTAAAGCAATCTAAATCAGTATCCTACAGAGGAAATTGATGCGTGATGAGGCAGGGTGGCGGTGACAGGGAAGACTAGCGCTATTCGCGTCGTCGGCGGACCCGGAAGCTGAAAGACAAGATCCACCTGGACATAGCTGTCGACCGGAAGCAGGCTGACCCGACCTACCATTAGAGGGGCAATAATGCTGCAGACAGAGGTAAAAAATAAAATATTATAGCTGCGGATATCCCACACTCTTTACTTTGTACTCGATGCACATGTTGGTTTTTTATTTTCCTTTTCGATAGCGTGGTAGAGTTGACGGGTTTGTTTTGCTATCAAATAAAATTAAGCCAATTCTTATCCAGAATTTCCCGTGACAAGGAAACCGCGTATGATTTGAATTAATTTGTCTACATAATAAGACTTCCTCCAACAGTACTGTAAATGTACTCATTTTCAACGAACCGCCGACGAGTTAAGTTTTTTAAACCCACTTAACAATTTATTCTCATGATTCAAAAGTAAGTCGGTAATGAAATCTCTAAAATAAAGAGAACGAAAAAATAACCTTATCAAGAGGACAATGTACGTACGGTATATAAATAATTAGGCTTTTAAATGTGTTGGAAGATTTGGGCCGATTTAACAATGGCTCTATAGATATACAGTACTAGCCAAAGTACCCGTTCTTCGCACGGGTAAAAAAGGCTGAGAGGTGTAGGCTCTACAGATACATTTAAGTTATTGATAATTAATTCTTTATTGTTTACAAAATGACAAAACACGTGTCTAAGTATATAGTATAAGTATATGTCTAAACATGACAAAGTAACATATGTCAAATATTGGGAGAGGATAAGCATTAACGTAATAGAGGCAGGCATCGGGAGAAAATTAAAAATCTACCATTCCACTATTTCGAACTAATAATTCACTAATTTCGATCCAGCAGTTTATGTGTAAATATTAACTTTATTCTTTTTCTTCCGAACTGTCAAATGTAAGAAAACGGATGTTGACATTAAAAACTGTAAACATTGAATCCCAGGGTATTTACAGAACCATGTCTTCTGCTTCTCGAACTGTCAAATTTTAGTGTTCACAGCTGTTGACATTCAAGTAATTTTATGTTTTCATTTTCTAAAAATGTAAACATTGAAACTTAGGGCGTTCACAGGGCGTAGCCCGAGAGGATTTTAAGGAAATGAGTATGCCTATGTGTTGCATGAGTATAAGATCTGTCTTTGTGTAAAATTTCAAACTGTTTGGTTCAGTATTTTTTGCGTTCACTTGCCACAACAAACCCACAAACACACAAACCCACAAACATACAGAAACCACCTCTTCTTTATAATATTATAGATAAGGAATATCTATTCTCATAAAAGAAGCCCTATCATGATTATGACCTTTATATTTTGGAACTATGTTATATGCAAGGTTCAAATCTGAATAATTGACAGTTGAAAGTATCCTCAATTATAATACTAGAAATTAAAGTGTATTTCATATATTTGCCTACACCTTTTAGTACCGGCACGTGCTTCTTGGTTCAGTTTGTTAATATTATAATGCTGTTAAAAGATTACTCAATTATTCAGTGTGTATATTAAAGCTGGTATTACAATAGCTATTAACTAATAATGAACCATTTAATGAAACACGACCTACCTTGGTAAGTATTTTAAGCCAAGCACGAAAGTCTGGTTGCTAACTAGGCCCGGCCTCCACTAGCGAATTATAGTCGCCGCGATTGAAAAATCAGAGTCGCAGATAATTTTATAGTTCCACCCACTGAGATGAATAAATCGCTAAAGTAGTAGTTTTAGAGTAGTGTAAGTAGTTTTACAGCGGATGTATTTGAAGCCACGTGTGGTGATCGCTAGAGATCTCAATCCCGGGTTTTCAGGATAGAATAAGGCCAATCCCGGGATTACCGTTTTTATAAATCTAGGACGTTTTGTTTGGTGAAGACACCACTAAAAGAACTTTTTATTAAAGTTGTAAATAACTAACAGTTTCATCTTAAAAAATCGTAAAATCTGGTAGCGTTAGGAATTTTAAACAGAGCACGAATGGTCATTATAACACATACCACTCACTCTCACTACACAAACCTCTCCCGACTCGCACAGCTGTTTGCTAAACGAAAACCCGATAGCAACATAAAATGTTGATCATTATTTGGACATCATGAAGCAAAAAGATTCCAAATAAATCCACCTGTGCGGCCGTGGGATGTCTCGTTCGTGGGAATTATCTGCAACGAAAGTTTGGAGTGATAAGAAAACTACTCAGTGCTCTATCAGTAACCACAAATAAGTTGTCATTGTTGAATTGCGCTTCGGTTTTAAGGAAAAATTAAACTTTGAGACAGGTAATTTCGTAAATAACAGTTTAGAGGGGCATAATAAAACAAATAATAAACCATTATATTATATTATTGTTATATTAATGACGACATTTAAAATGTTTACAAAAATTTGTGATTGTAAAGACGACTTTTACAGTAGTTTAACATTAAAACACGAAAAAATGTAAAATAATAATTTTTTCAAACGACGCAAACTCCGTTATAGGGGTTATCCGATAACAAAACGGAGATTCTTGAAAGGACAGTTTAACAAGTTATTTCAACACCTATGAGAGCACCCTGAAAAGTTTTTCCAGGATTATAGAATGTCTATAAGTATTTTTGACGAATTACTACGGATGATTGGTCCATCAATAATGTATAAAGATACGACGAGGAGAAAGTCCATACCAGCAGAAGAACGTTTGTCGGCAATTCTAAGGTAAATCTCAGAACTCTCAACTCTAGCAAGTGGATGCAGGAACCATACAGGAACCTTGCCTGCTCGCTTGAATTATCCCGCTGGGCGACAATCGAGGCAGAAATAGGACAAGTTTTAATGTTAGTTTTTTAATGTATGTATAGGAACATTGCTGGTATATTTTACTAGCCCTGAAAGGTTGTTACCATCTGTAATGAACACACTTACATGAACTTAACTACTTAAATGAAAATATAAAAAAGAAAATCCATTTAAAATCACAGTGGTTGCTGTCATAAGAAAATCTTTAAACTAATATTTGTTACATATATTAGTAGAACTAGATGAAGGAGTAGGTACCTAGATGAAGCAATACAACAAGTTTTAGCATGATATTTCAAATAATAAGGAATATATGTCAATATTTGCTTATTCTCCCTAAGTAAAATATGGCGAATGAGTAAGTAGGTTTGCTGCTACGAGTAGCAATAAAATATAGATTTAAAGATTACTCATTAATCTTAGATCTTTTACCCAATCAATTTTTAGGTACTTCTGATTTAACCTTTTTATTTTAAGATTATATTGTGCTATAGTAATTTTGTATCTTGCTTCTTAAAACTGAGAAGTACTGGAAAAATGAGTTATAGAACCCGCTCAAAAGACAGGCATACTGCTATTAACGACCTACAGCTGTAATGTTATTTTCCTGTGGTTCGAATATGAACGTCGAAAGTTTTGAACGCGCGCCCTAACCATAACGACCCATACATGACTATTTACTATCTGTAGTTCTTGGGTTTTATAGTAAAACCAAAAACCAAAAAAATTGTATATTTAATCACCAGGACCAAAAACGTTTGTTTTTGATATGAGCACAAGTTTAACAGCCGAGGCTCACCAATACCATAAGGTATCGAGGTACCAAGGCGAACCGAGGTTAGAATCAATATATAATCAGCTGTTTTGTTACTTGTTACGTTGTAGCAGTTCTTTCTTGATTCCTGTTTAGGTTATGCGAATGCTAACCTGGAATCAAAAATATCATCAACAATGATCTTTTACGGTCTAGGACTCAAAAAGTCATCATAGTAATAGGTTATGAATTAGGTCATTAATAATAGGTCCTAGGAAGAAAAAGAATAACTTTTGATCTTCATTACATATATCTAAAACAGCTGTTTTTGAAGTGGTATGACGAAAATTGTATTTACTTCCCGTTGGGAAATAGTTTGTATCATGAATGTGTCTAAAGGGAATGTTTTCAGTTCCTCTAAACAGCTGTCATTATAACCATATGACGTCACCTACGTTTAACATTTTGGTCTGACGAATTGCCAATACCCCCACAGCTAAGACATATCCATTTTAAAAACAAAAATACAATTATATCGAATTCCTTTGCACACTTGAATGCTACGAGTCATTCTCCCCAATGTTCAAGGGGAGATGTATTTTCATTCCTCTCCAAATACGATGGTTATGTTTATGCACGGATATAGTTTGTGTATTTTGGCCGTCCAATAGAACGGACGCCCCGCCTTTTTCTCCTCCCCCACTTAACGCCTCAGTTCTCCTCCCCCTCCCTTTGCTAATCATCCCCAAACTCCCGTAATATCCTAATCTGTCAGTCCAAATCCGGGTGCCAGGCTCACTTTTTGTGGTGTTACATTCCAGTATCTCCGTGGCGTGACAATTAAATTTAACGGTAGGTCTGATGTGATTGGGTTAAATTAGTCTATTTTTCTAGTCATGTGAATTTAGAAATTTAAATTTGTTTAGTCAAGTTTTAAAGCATATAAATGTAAAGAAAAATGTGATATGTATGTTTTTTATAGTTTTATATTTGGATAAAACGCTCAAAATACATCATTGACATGTGGACTTAAGAGATAAAATATTACTTTATTCACCAATACAAAGGTGAAAAGTTTCAGTAAATTAAAATAAATAGTAAAACTGTTCTTATGTGGGTTCGATAAGCCCCATGCTGCTAATAGTAAATTTAACAACTTTGCTGTAACTCTTCTGGAAACTAACTCAAAATATTGCAATAATTTTTTGGAGTTGTGTTTGGAACGTTATTAAATACTTTAATGGGAGATGTTAAAAAGATTTTAATAACTGAAAAAGGTTTTTTCCTTATTTACGTGGGGTGGAGTTTTACTGTTCTAAAACCTACCTAGCGTGTATAATGTTTTCTTTAATGTTATTATTATGTTATGGGGTACGATATTAGTAATTCGCGTACAGCTAAAATTGTAACGGAATTGGCGCCATATATTTGTAGTAATAGCAGTTTAGAAAACTGAAAATATTCCCTTTAGACATATACATTATCTAAACTATTTACCAAAGGGAAGTAGGTTTTTTTAGATTATGTACAATGCATTTGTTTATTTTCATTTAATTTGAGGGGGCGGTGGCGTGTCCTGTAATCCAGCTACTGTACTTGGAGGTCACCAATTATTGTGGATAGTTATAAGCGACGGTCGATGGGTGTAGATTAACGTCCGCACTGTTGAATACAAGACGTTAATCCACAAAGACCATTTTCGTAATTAGACCAATTCGAAATTCAGAGGCAGTGGTTCGGACTCCACGTTAAACTGTGGCTCCCCTAGATATACCATTACCTTGGTCAGTAATAAGATTAGAAGATCGCACCACAATCATCTTACACCCATCTGTTCATTCATACTTGGTTTAAAATGCCTGGCCCTGGACAGTAACTAACTAAATAACGAAGTTATTTATAGATTTATCATACTTATCAACTGCAATTTACTTATTCATTAGAACTTATTATTAGAGAAATAGAAATGTCTCACACTCTCAGTTAAGTAAAGCAAAAATTATAACATTCTTTACATTCTCTAGCCAGGGAGAGGATAACCAATACTGTCATATTTATGTTAGTGAAGCTGTCGTTGATTTAAACTAGTGTGTTTTTCTGGCCCTAGATTTTACTTTCTCCCCTTATAGTATATGGAGAAAGTTTCGTCAAAATTTTCGAATTTGAGTTGAGGGTGGATATATCCGTTTTGGGGCCCCCTGAATCCAAAAAAGTGGGTTTTGACGTGATGTCTGTCCGTCCGTGTGTCTGTCTGTGTGTGTGTGTGTGTGTGTGTGTGTGTGTGTGTGTGTGTGTGTGTGTGTCTGGATGTGTACAGTGCCACAGCCTACCCCGTTGGTCCGATTTAGATGAAATTTGGCAAGTATATATATAGTCACCGTATCTCCAGGCGTTTTTTTCATTTTTTTGAATTTTTGATTTTTAAGGGTAGTTCACCCCTAAAAACCCTTAAAAAACGTGAAAAATCCAAATTTCTCAAAATCGGCTCTAACGATTTTAATTAAAATTTGATAGTTTAAAGTGCACAGAGTACTAAATAATTTGACACCACCCGCATGTCTGTAAAAATGACGGTTCAAAAGTTATGGGCTTTTAAATGTCAAAAAAATCAAATTTTTAAATTTTCAGCGAAAACAATAAAAGTAAAGTATAACTTGACTGATACCATTGAAACCAGCTTAAAAAACTAAACAAATTAGTATTTTGAATTATTTGTCTACGACTAACAGTTCCAGAGAAAATTTTAATTTACTTTCCACGCTAAACGCAGTACGTTGTCTGAAAGCGCCCAATGTTATTCTTATGGAGAATATAAAAAAATCAATTTCTTCCTTACTTTCCAACTGTTTTCCATAAAACTTGGTATGAAGTGTAAGGTCAAATCACCGAACAAAACCAGCTCAAAAAAGCTTGGTATTACCGGGGGGGGAGGGTTCCCCCATACAATTTGAACAATTAATTATTAAATGATATTTAGAATAACTTTGTAGAACATGAGAGTTTTATTACAGATTGTCTTTTTTAAATTTACTTAAGGGAGAAAGTGTGTGTCAGTCCACTGGTACCGTTTATTTTTTATCTCTTAATAAACGTTTACCCCACGCCCAAAAAAATTATTACTTATCATAAGTTTAATCGCATATTTTAGAAAGTATTGCATTAACAGCTGTATAAAACCAAATTCAAAGCTTTTTGGTTATACCTATAGCAACACCAAGCAATTGGTAACAATTTTAGCAATTAGGCCTAATTTTTCATGTTCCCTATGACAAATCAAAACTTCAAAAATGTTAGTAGTGTTTAAAATACAAAATAATATTATTATAACGTTCGATTTTATTTCAAGTCGAGTTAGGTAAATCAAAAATGAGATAACGCTTTGCGGACTTAATTTCACCATGAGGGGCTCGACTACCCCGGCCCGCAAGCGTATACATTAACAAGGTTTAGAAGAGTTTTCTTTTTGAACGCACTAATAGATGTTCTCTTGGTTGGATCAACGTCCACACTATTGAATACTACGTTTATCCGGCAAATACTATCCTCATAATTAGACCAGTTCCCTTAGATATGGCTGTTGGGCTTTTAATTAACAGTCCTGTCTAAGGAAACATGTCAGCCTAAGTCAGTACCAAGACTACTAGATCACGACACAACCATCTCTCATTTCTCGTAACGTGGCTTAAAATACCTACCTTGTAGTATGGTCGCCATTTCAATAATCTAATCTAACTTATATCTGTTTCTGTAGAATGATCCTGTGGTTGCTTTGACTACTGTACCTTGCATGTCTTGACCACATCAAATTACCTGCATTACACGACAGATTACTTAAGGTTGATAATTATTACAATATATATCTAGAACTTGGACTTTTCATGACACTCGACTTTGAATCTCGACCGACCCAACGTATTTCTTATTCAATGATACAGACGCACAATAACATTAGTGCAATATTAGCATTGAGCAGTTGAGAGGACTTGAAACAATAGGATAGGAAATTGCACTCACGTTCTGATATGTTTTGTCAATAAACAGACATTTTAAGACGTTTTTTAAGATATGTCTTTTGCCTATACCTTGTCCGTCCAAATAGATTACAGATTTGTGCTTGGATGTATACACAAAAGATAGGGGTAAAACGACACAGAACACTATGTGGAAAGCCACGATAAACACCGTGAACACCGGGATCCGCGCTGGAACAATCGCTTATTAGTGGTCCGTAAAGTAAAAAGTTAAAAAGTAAATGTTATGTATTATTCGTATAACCTTTTGAAATGGAGAACCTATCCAGGTATGTATTCTAAACTAACTAAACAGAAGCGGACTTCCTCAGGTTATTCCGACTTCAAAAGAAAGCCATTCGGATAATGGCAAAGCTGCAGTTTAGAGAGTCTTGTAGGAATACCTTCAGGGAGGTGGGAGTTCTGACTCTGGCCAGCCTGTACATACTTGAGACCATGCTCTTTTGCAAATTCAAAAGTGTACCTCTTCAAGGTGCACAAGTTCATGACTATTCCACAAGGGGTAGAAAATTGTACAGGATGGCACAAAACAGATCTAGGACTGCTTTGAATCTTCCTGCCCAAGCTGGCGTTAGATTCCTGGACCACCTTCCTGAGGATACGGCGGGAGGGAGATTGGAACAAATTCAGAAGGCTGACAAAACGCCTGCTCATTCGCGGTGAATTTTACACGGTGGGCGAGTTTATGGCCCACTCATGGTAGAGGCAGTTCTCCTGGGGGCGTCCTTTAACGTCCTATCCCAAAAAAAGAGATTTAATATTATAAATGTTAACTTTAGCTTTAAATTATTTTTATTTATATGTATATAGAAAGTATTGTTTTTCTACGAATTTGAGTTATATAATTTTTTTTTGACCAAAAAATTATATTGTTTTTGTGTATGTGTCCGTGTGGATTTTTTTTTTGTCTGGTGTGTACAGTGACATACTTGTCTTTAGATAAAATGTATGTATACGATATCTAGATTTTTAAGGGTAGTTCAAAAAACCTAAAAAAACGAAATAAACACTCTATGATTTTTATTAAATTTGACATTTATAGTAGATTACTAAATAAAAACATTAGTAAAAATGACGGAAAGTAGCTAAATGTCAAAAAATCAAATTTTTATATTTCAGCGAAACAGTATTTAAAGTATCTTGACTGGACTTACCGCTTAAAAAAAACTAAACAAATTAGTATTTGAATTATTTATTCTACGACTACTTCCAGAGAAAAATTTAAATTTACTTTCACGATCAACGCAGTAGTTGTTTGAAAGCGGCCCAAGACTTATGGAGTATAAAAAAATCTACCTTACTTTCCAACGTTTTCCTGAGGTATGAGGAAGGTCAACAGAACAAAACCAGCTCACTTGGTATTACACGTGGGCCCTCAATGTACAATTAATTTTAATGATATTTTAACTTTAAAAGAGATTTAAGATTGTCTTTTTTAAATGTTAACTTTAGCTTTAAATTATTTTTATTTATATGTATATCAAATTATTGAAGTTTGCTATGCAATTTTGTATTGTAATTTTTTATGGCAATAAAGATATTATTATTATTAAGTACGAATGAGAAATAAGTGTAAAACGATTGTGGCGCGATCTTGTTGTCTTGTTACTGGCTAAGGCTGACATTTTCTTTAGACAAGACTGCTAAGTAATATCCAAACAGCCTACACAAGGGACCTACACTTTAACGTGGGATATGAACCACTTTACCCATTGAATTACGAAATAGACTAATTATGAGGATGGTCTTTGAGAGTAAACTTAAAATTCTATAGTGCGGACGATAGTCCAGGGAATATCCAATCCACTTACCACCGCTCACAAGTGACCACAATCGTGACCTCCAAGTAGCAGGAAGTCAGGATACGTCAACGTCCCAGACAGTCTACATTTCCGGGATCTGAACAAACGGCATACCTGCCACAAGACTACGATTTATGGAGATACTCGTACATACTGATACAAAGTATATTTGTGTTTTGATCCGCAGGGATGCCTCGGCGGCGCCCCAGACGACCGTCGCTGTCCGAGGACGAGCTTGACGAGGACGACGCCAGGGAGCGCCCCCAGCAGCGTAACGCCGCCAACGCCCGCGAGAGAGCGCGTATGCGGGTGTTGAGCAGGGCGTTCTGCCGCCTCAAGACAACACTGCCCTGGGTGCCTCCCGACACCAAGCTCAGCAAGCTGGACACGCTACGACTCGCCACTTCCTACATCGCGCACCTCAGGGCCGTCCTGTGCCTGGACGACGAGGACGACGACGTCAAGAGTGCCGTGCACCCGCTCAACCTGGTAAGCGAACCTGACGTCCCGGGTTCGAATCCCGACGATTACCAATATATTTCCACTAAATGTCAATAGATTATTAGATTATTGAAATGGCGACCAAGGTAGGTATTTTAAGCCAAGTATGAATGAGGATTGAGTGTAAGATGATTGTGGCGCGATCTTTTAGTCTTGTTACTGACATGTTACTTAGACAGTACTGATAATTAATAGCCCAACAGCCGATTGCAACTAAGGGACCTACAGATTAATGTGGAATCCGAACCACTGTCTATGAATTATGAATTGGTCTAGTTATGAGGATAACTGAAATGAAAGGAGGATATTAATTGTTCTAATTTATTTAGTTATTTAGGTCTGGAGCATTTTTCGTCAATGACATCCGTGTGTTGTAAAACCATTCGTCTATATAAGAACAAATCATATCAATATGAGAACAATATTCTATAATCTATTCAATAACTTTTATTTTTTGTTTCTCACCGCCTGTAGGTATTTTCAACATTTTGATTAGATACTGTCTAAACCCTGATATTTTTACCATCTAACGTTGATATGTTGTTAGGAAGCATAATTAATTATTTATTAACCTATGAAAAAATAGCAACTGGGTCCAGGAAGTTACTGGTCATCTATATCCAGGAAGTTACTGGTCATCTATATCCAGGAAGTTACTGGTCATCTATATCCAGGAAGTTACTGGTTATCTATTTCCAGGAAGTTACTGGTCATCTATATCCAGGAAGTTACTGGTCATCTATTTCCAGGAAGTTACTGGTCATCTATATCCAGGAAGTTACTGGTGTAAAATAGTCTCTAGTGATTTTTACATAAAAAACATACTTATATGTTTTTCAAATTAAGTTTATATTAAATAGTTTAACTTATTAATTTTTAAATTGTATGAAAATAAATACGAGGGACATTATATAATGATACTCGGTAAAAATGGAAACTACTATTCAAATTAATTGATATAACAAGCACTTCCTTGTAGGAAATAGCTTACTTAGATAATGGATAAGTCTGCAGGTATATCTCTAAACAGCTGTTATTATAACAATATGGCGTCACTCTTTTTGAGTCCGCATATTGTCAACATCTCCTCCCAGAGCTTAGAAAGAAATTGAAAAATTAAGGATTAAAAATCTAAGTGATGATTTTCCAACGATAGCGGAATATGTTACAATTTATTAATACACTACATTGTTCAGTTAGTTATAACTGAAATGACAACCCATCCAAGTATTTCAAGCCAAGTACGAATGAGAAATGAGTGTAAGATGATTGTTGCGCGATCTTTTAGTCTTGTTACTGACGAAGGCTGACTTGTTCCTTAGACATAACAGTTAATTAATTAACAGCTCAACAGTCAATGGCTTATCTAAGGGACCCACAGTTTAACGATGAGTTCGAACCACTGCCTCTGAACTACGAACTGGCCTAATTATGAGGATGTTTTTACGGATGGACTTAGAATTCAATAGTGTGGACGTTAATCCAAACCAGAGATCACATCCACCGACCATCGCTCACAACTATCCACAATTCGCGACCTCCAAGTAGCTATATTACAGGACGCGCCACCTTCTTCTCAATTGATCACAACCAGTTCCCCTAGACAATGCGCAATTACCAGTGCTGACTGGTACCACTGGTGTGAGAAAGTTTACGCCAGAGCTTCTCTTAACCATTATTTATTTAGGTTTCGTCCCGCGCATGTGTACTGTGAAGGCTCCTCAAGGGATGTTCTCATGTTTTTGCTTACGTCAAGGTTTTTGTTGCGACTTACAACCCGGTGATCTGACCCTGTTTCTAGTAAGGCCGTCGCATCCGATCTTTTATTGGTGTTTGGATACTTTATGTCTTATTAGTCCTCGTTCGTATTTAAGTGGGACAATTTTTTTCTTTTCTCACGAACAACCACGGTAAACCTGAAAAACATAAATAACATTTGATGAAATGGAAACGTACCAGGTCCGATGTGATCAAACTCTCGGATTTCATTTTTGATATTACTCATCCCACCGAGAATGTTTAAAAAAAACATCAATATTTGAATGCATTAAATATTTTTATACCATTAACTGAGTTAGGAGCTTCGAAAGTAGTACTTTTGATATTAGACCTAAACCTGGACTTTTAAAGCACCGGTCTAGAAAGGAAACAGTTTCTTTAATTTCAGTGACACTTTATACTATGTTGTTTATCGTAAATTAAGATAAGCTAATTATCAAGGTAACTTATTTCTACGTATTTTAACAATAAAAACTAAATCTATAAGAAAATTTATGTAACGAATAGCAAAACATTTTTCATGTTTTATAATATTTTCCTTTTTCATTGGGTTGTAATGGACTACGGATTGAAAATTCTTTGTTGTTAAAATCATTTTAAGTTCCGGTAAAACGAATACTACAGTATTTTCGAGTACTTATCCTTGGGTTATAGGTTAATTAAATCATGGGGTTTTTTGGCAGGTGGTAACTCTTTATGAGTACCCCCGCTCCTGCGAGGGTTATGTGGTGACTCCACCGTTAAGCGGTGTTTACCCAAACTAAACCCACCTTCCCCCATCCGTCCAGACGTGTATGAGCAACTTACATACGGGCGAAAGGACTTCATTTGGGCGAATCACAGCATTAGCGTTTACCGCTGTAGCTGCTGAATTACCTCTTGGAGTGGCTAGAACAATCAAATCAGAACAAAGCCGGAGCAAGTGAAATATCAGATGTTAATCAAGATATATTAAACATAAACATAAACCTAAATAAGGAGAGTCGACGCATTGTCAGGCTTTGGCTGGGCAGGTCAGGCTGTTCACCTACGGTGGATCATCCAGGATGGCGATGGGCCTAGACCTCCAGACCTCTACGTTGTCATGTCGTCTACAGAGCTCCCTGATGTGTTCTAGGGTGGATTCGGCTGCTTTCTGAAACAGTCCATGGGCGTTTGTTCTGTCAAGATCAAGATAGATCAAGAGTTGGGACTCCCAACATCCCCATGATTACGGAGTTTCTTACGAACCACGGTTGTCGTGTGTATCGTCTCAGCGACTTCGTCTGGATAACCTCTAGGCGTTTCCTGTTGGTTTTGCTGGCCAGAATCCACCACGCTTCTGAAGCATACATGATACAAGAGCGTACAATTAGTAGGAACATGGTGACCTTCGTCCTGACCGGGATTGGGCTCCTCGCTGCAAGAAGTGGCCACATCAGCCCCAGGATTGCCGTTGCCTCAGCGACTTTCCTGTCAACATGCTGTTTAAAACACAGGCGTGAGTCCAGGGTGACACCCAAGTACTTCACGGACGTCTTCCACGGTATCCCCACTCCGTCTAGCTGGATCTCGGGTGGAACCGCTCTCGGAATTTTTCGCCTCTTCCTGAAAAAATGGCGTTACTTTTGTCCGCGTTGACTTTGATGCACCACTGGCGGAGCCATGGTGACAGGGCGTCCATCTGTTTCTGCATCATCCTCACGGCGAGGATGGAGCGACAGTTTCTGTA
Organism: Nephotettix cincticeps; assembly: GCA_023375725.1. NCBI lineage: Eukaryota > Metazoa > Arthropoda > Insecta > Hemiptera > Cicadellidae > Nephotettix > Nephotettix cincticeps. Next base: position 31,572,851 of record CM041787.1, on the reverse strand, counting down.
GTGCAGCAGTGCGTCATCAGCGTAAAGCGACAATGTTACTCCTGGAACAGTTGGCATATCATTAGTGTAATTAAGGTAGAGGACCGGACCTAGGACACTGCCCTGGGGTACCCCAGCCTCCACCGGACGTGTCGTCATGGGGTCATGGGTATATAAACCATCCAACTCCAGAATGGTTCATATTACAACCATCCCGGAAACAAAATATAATTAATGTCATTGTTCATTTTTGACATTGAATTAAGGGAATGTTTTCACAGCTGTTCTCGTAACCATATGACTTCACTTACGTTACACTATTGCACCCAGCGTGATGTTAACACCCATTCACACAGCTTAGACATATCCATGTTAAAAACTTAGGTCTACGTCGCTGGGTAAGCAGCCGTACTACTCTATTTATATGAATAAATATTAATTCCAATCCTAATCCCACATTTTAGTATTTTGAAAATTTTCAATTTATAGCATGAATATAACTAGCAGTTTCAGTTATGAGGTATTGAACAATATAGGTTGTTAAAATTCTTCTAAAATTTTGAAGCGCCGAAAGGAGATTAGGTATACTGAGATTAACAAATCACATTCGAAATAAACCTCTAGACTGGACCGCCCACGGTAAATTCCTCCCGATACGAAGCCATTAGACAATACATGAAAGGGACCAGTGAGCAGTCCCACCTGGACGGGACGGCAGGGCGCCAACTCGTGGTAAACAAATAGCCAACATGTAACAAGATGGCGGCCGCCATACGCACACAGCTGTTTTTTATTCTACATTTGTCTCAATTACGGTGTAACTCATTTCGGATATCAACAGAACGTCGGGCAACAGAATGTAAACAACGGGGAGCAAAGGGAGGGTCCAAGGGTGATTTACGTGATGTTTCAGATCATCTGAGAGATAGGCCTAATTTAGGCATTGGTCGCTGGTACTTAATAATATTAACTGAAATGGCAACCCACCCAGGTAGATATTTTAATCCAAGTATCGATGAGAAATGAGTGGAAGATGATTGTGGCGCGATCTTGTAGTCTTGTCACTGACTTGGCTGACTGTCTCTCATATTATACCGTTACTACACATACGACGCCTTCTAGGGTTGAGATACCATACTTAATACCAGGGATAAACTTTAGTAAAATCCTTTAGTTTAGAACAGGGGTTCTCAAACTTCATCTACTCATGAATTGTGTATCTAATTGGGACTCTATATAATTACCCCCATCTTTTATCCCCCCAATGACACATTAAATTTTATGCTATTTAGATTTTTATTGTTATAGAAAGTCTCCATCACGATTTTAGGTAAAACAAAGTGTCACCCCTTAAATTTTATTTTAATTTATCATTTCAAACGATGAATTTTGTAATAAGGTATAGATAGGTTAAAACAATACATAAACTGTTGTTCAATAAATGTAACTTTATTTTTACATAGGCCTACAACAGGCCTAATTTGTAAACGAACTTACTACCCTTAAGGTTAACATTAGACATTTAAAATGGAAACTTAAGGAATTTTCGAAAAATATTTTTGCTAAACCCTTCCCGGACACATACAGAGCAACATATTTTATAGAGCACATATTTGATGGTGTTTTAAATTTCTAATGTTAATCTTTTGGGGGCTAAGTTTGTTTTCAAATTTACTACAATCAAAACATTTGTTTTCTTAAGCTAGAGCTGTTGGTTTACTTTCCATTAGCAATATGCTTTGCTATCCAACGCCACCTGAATCATTCATTAATGTAAATCTGTGAAGTAAATATGTGCTGTACAAAATGAACAGCTTTATTAGCCACGTTAATAGTTTGCTGTTTTTGGGGATTATGTATTCATATTTAATTTCGGCTTGATTTAACGTCACGTGTTTGTATGTTGGCCAAATAAAAAAATACAATGTTTATACATATTACGTTTATTATAATAATCAGGTGTTATGTATATTTCCTGTAAAATCCGTATTACAGTTAGGTTTGGTTTGATTTTAGGTTGGATTAGAACACTTTTGTGAATCAATCAACTCATATTTATTTGTTTTGTGGGAGTGTTATTAATATGTATTATCGTGTCAGTATTGTTAGATTAGATTATTTGAAATGGCGACCATACCACAAGGTAGGTATTTTGCCAAGTATGAATGAGGATTGAATGTAAGATGATTGTGGCGCGATCTTGTAGTCTTGTTACTGACTAAGGCTGACATGTTCCTTAGACAGGACTGTTAATTAATAGCCCAACAGCCGATGGAAACTAAGGGACCTACAGTTTAACGTGGAATCCGAACCACGGCCTCTGAATTACGAATTGGTCTAATTATGAGGATGGTCTTTGCGGATTAAAGTACTGTATAGAAAAGAACATAGAGACTGGCAGCCGGCTACAGTCATAAGAAAATGTCCGGAGCTCAGATCAAACGTTATAGAAACTCCAGATGGGAATACTTATCGAAGGAACTCTTTGGTTTTTGAAGAAAAGATTTTATGACGTTGAAGAACCGGCAGGAGCAAGTAAAGTGAACGAAAGTAAAGCTGAAAATGGAGTTAAAGACGAAGAAAAAAGTCAAGAAAGTCATCACGAAGAGTTTTACCTCCCAAAAGACTTGACTTATAAGTGAAGAAGGGAGATGGCATATGACTATTAAGTCATATGATTGTTAATTGTTATTATGTTGTTTTTGTAAACAAACTTGTAGTTTATTAAATGAAATTCATTATCAAAAGATTAATATTATTTTTAAACAAGAAACACTATGTATATTCCTTTATGTATGGATAATGCTGGCGAGTAAAGAACTATATCTTTACTCTCTCCACATTCATGTTTTCATTAACTAACCATCAAGGGGCATCCTTCTCAATTCCATCAAGGGGGATTCTCTCCTCAAACAAACACTTCATAACAAAAAGATTAAATTATAGCTATATACTATATTTTAAAAACGTGTTTTGAAAGATCTAACCTAAAGAAAAAATCAGGTTCTTTAGGGATACCAACCTTCATTAGAGAATAAATTGCATTTTATAATACAATAATTAATTTTTTCTCCTCTCTTTAGTCTCTCACGGGATTAATTTCATAAGAATAACATTGGAAGAATCCGGAAACACGGCGTAAACCATTAGATAGTTTTCGAAATATTCAGCAATATACAATTTGTTGTGGTGGTACCACTGTCGCGTCCGCAGTATTTCCTGAGCGTCAGCCGCTTTCTTTTCCGACATTTACCTAGATAAAACCAGAGAGGAACGGATTATACAAGTACATACTAAAGTTAGGTTAGGTTCGGTTCTTTAGTAATAAAAGATACCATTTCGGCAAACCATGAACCTCTATTATCCCTGGATACTAGTTTTGATATCTATTTAGGAAATATTGACGTGATTTGAGACGGACGTATGCAGTAACGCCCTTTGCCTAAATAAAATAGTACTGATGCCTATTCCCCTCCGCTACGCCTTCGAGCGACAAACAGTTTCCTTCAGGGACAAAAAGTGTTACTTTAATTCCTAGGTGCACAAGTAACTCAAATATTTACTAATAATGACAACAATGCCATTTAACCCATACTGATGTGTTTACCTAATTTTATTTTCCAGACTTGGCCATTCAGTTTCCAACAGTCTGGGGCCCCCAACAACCCCCCGTGGGAGATGTCACCGCCCCCTCGCTCCTCCAGGGGGGAGGAGCCCCCTGACGCATCAGCCGCTTACCCTTCCCTTGGCTACTCTCAAGGATACTCAGATCCTCTTATGCAAATGGGATAGAAGGAAAAAGTGTGTGAGACTGTGTCTTATGTATATATGGAATGTGCAATATTTTATACAAATATGTTTCTAGAAAATTTACTATTTCTCTGAATGTTAATTGATACATTTAGTGAGTGCATGTATCAAGCCCAAACTAAGTTATTTTCGCAATTTGTCAATATAATACATTTTTGTTTCTAATTAACTACATTTACAGCCTTAATATGTTTACTGCATAATAAATATTTTTAAATATTACTACAAAGGAACTTTAATATTTTCGGATACATTTTATCTGTGATAGGCCTAAAACATTTTTAACTTTTAACCCTTTAGTCTACGAAACATTTTAAGACATTATAATTTAGTGAATAAATGTTTTGACAATACATAATGATTTAAAACTCAACATAGTATATTAAGAGTTACTCATTGTACATATGAATTTACACAATTTTATTATTCAATAAATATGTTTACCTTCTTTAGAATTGTTTTCCTTTTTCACCACTCATCAAAGTAAATTCTCGCCAGGTATATTAGTTTGAATTTTTTAGTTCTGTTGGACCAAATCATCCTCAAAAAATTCTTTGATATAATTAATTTTACGGACAATTATCAGAATATATGGACCATCTTTCATCGCAAAAACATTTTGACCGGAAGAGACCCCACACTTGTAATAACAATGAATAGTGCCAAATAAGGGTTTCAAAAACAAACAACCTGAAGGCTGACAGGGGTCTTGTAACTGTCAGACTCTGGTTGCGTTATATTGTCGGGGGATATGAAAAATTCTACCTCCATGTGTGGTAAGCCCAGCAGAGTTGGAAGCCGGAACAACGGTTCTCAATAAATTTTAGTTATAAGCACCCAATAATTAATAAACTAAAAGAAAAATAAAATTCGTTTTAATACAACCTTTTACTTTCCTTATAAATAGTATATGGGGAAAGTTTTGTTTTCGTCAAAATTTTCGAATTTGAGTTGAGAGTGGATATATCCGTTTTGGGGTCCCCTAAATACAAAAAAGTGGGCTTCGCCGCGTTGTGCCAGCTGAACTCCGTTTCTTAGCCACGGCCGCGCCGCGGTGGCGCGTGGGCCCTGTATTCTAACACTAAAAAGTACATTTTCTCGGTTATCCGTGGACGGATTTCGTTCACCAAAGTACCGTTCGATTTGAAATTAAAATTCCAATCTTTTTGTATTTTGTAAAAATATTATAAAGTTAATGGGTTTTTTGTTATTTTAATTAAAAGTTTTTTAACAGCTGCCATTTTGAAAATATAAAAGAAAAATAAATGACTATTTGTGTCTTTAACTAATAAATATGTGTGTGCAAAGTTTGGTTTCTGTATCTTAAATAGTTCTTGATATATAACGTTTTTTGTAAAAAAATACAAAAAGGCGGCTAGTGGCTAAACGAAGGATCTTTTGACAAATGGTTATAGGTAATTTTTTGTTTATGTTGATGAGTACTATCACCCCTCGAAGTTTGTCCCAGACTTTAATCAACACCCTGTATAATCTAATCTTTCAGCGAAATGCAAAACCAAAGTAGTAGTTCAATATGAAGTGATGGATGCTGGGAGACTTAAAATGAGAGTGCAGAGGTAACTTTAAAATGTTTCAGTATGTTGATGCACGTTTTTGTCCTAAATTTTATTCTTCAGAAAATTCTCCTCAATTCATTTGAATATATTAAAGCCTCGTTAATATGGTACACACTTCTCCGATATTCCAGTTCATCCGAAAGATAAATTTGCATCTCCGCAATAACCAGATAAAACGATATTTTGGTTCACTTATTAAAAACCTTTGAGACCTGCATATTGTAGGAGCCCGAATCCATCAATACCACCACGGTACCGGCATTGCTCCAGAGTACAATTGGAAGCTATACTGTGCTCTGGAATGTCAAAGTAGATCAGATATCATCTTTAGTGATTTTGAGAATGGATAATAATCCAATCTGGATAGTATTAGTTGAATACTTACTTAAGTGGAAAATTTGCAGGTCCCTGCCTATTGAAGTAATAACTTTTCTGGTTGCTTAAGACTTGCCACTTAAACAAACTTGCGTTGGATAAAAACATAGTATAACGCTCAAGTGTATGGTGAGAAATAGAATACAACAGCCCAGTGCTTGTGCAGAAGCGCAGGGGTGGTACCAGTGTCGTCTGTAGGGGCTAAGTATCAACATTTCGTTGCCGATGCTTTTTCCAAATCATAAATATATCTCAATTCAATATTTACTGACATATTAGCAACATTTCAATGAATTCATCAATATCTAGACAGGGCTCTACCAGATTAGAGCTAGTAAAATTATTGTATTTACTTTCCCCCATACATGAGTTTTTTTTTTCGTCAGAATTTCCGAATTTGAATTTTTGGGGATACATCCATTTTAGTGCCCCCTGAATCGAATTGGTTTTTAGAGTGATGCCTATCTGTGAGTCTGTCGGGGTTTGAGCATGTATGGACGGAGGCGACGTCCTGTAATCCAGCTACTTGCGAGGTCACGAATTGTGGATATTTGTGAGCGATGGTTGGTGAGTGAAGTGTTCTCTTGTGTAGATTAACTATTGAATACTACTTTAATCCACAAAGACCATCCTCATAATTAGACCAATTCGTAATTCAGAGGCCGTGGTTTGGATTCCACGTTAACTGTAGGTCCCTTAATTAATTAGTTGCCATCGGCTGTTGGGCTATTAGCAGTCCTTTCTTAAGGAACATGTCAGCCTTAGTCAGTAACAAGACTAAAAGATCGCATCACAATCATCTTACACTCATCTCTTTCATAGTTGGCTTAAAATACCTACCTGGGTAGGTTGCCTTTTCAATACAGTAATATAATCTAATCCATGAGGATGTGCAGAAGCCTTCAGACGAGGCTATTTATTAACAGTCCTGTCTAAGGAACATGTCATCTTGATACAGTGACAAGATTAAAAGATCATAAGCACCACAAAATCATCTTGAACTCTATTTCTCTTTCATACTAAAATAGGCTTTAAAAATGTATACTTCATTTCAGCAAGTGAATAATTTTTTACTCATATTCATACTGATACCTCTTACTTATTAGTTATATTTGAATAGGTCTCCCAGAGAACGTTGCAAACAAAAACCTAGTTTAGAGTTATAAAGCGTAGAGAGTTAAATTGACTGTGGAGTCTTGCGGAGCACACCAATTCTGGTATAGTTTGTGGCGTTTTGAACACTTCCACTAAATAGCGCAGTTTTTGAAATGTCGCTTGGAACGTTTTCTGGAAGAGAAGGGGACCCATTCATTTCTCAATTGCAAAAATTTGCTACCCTATCTTTCGTCATCATCTAAACCATGACTACTTGTTATTTTCCCAATACTATGTATTTAAGTTTTATTAGGATACTTTTCAGGTTAGAAATAAAAACAATATGAACTGAGGTTATTAATATATGTTATTCTATATAATACTGTATTACATACAAGAAATGCACTTTTCGGAAACTGACAGAAGAGTCAAACTACGCCTAAGGACTGAAAGTTTCAAATCTATACGCTCTACACCAGACGTAGGCACTCTTGGTGCAAATCGTACAGAACTTCCGACATATACATCCATCATTATCACAAGGGTCGTAAATATTATCGAACTACAAATATTTTTCCTCTTTTTGTCATGGTAAAAAAAATCTGTTTGCGCAGCCACTCACATAACTGTTACTGGCAATTTTTTCAAATTCAATAGGAATATGTATAAACTCCTACTGAAATACAGATGACTAATAATTAAAGTATTTCAATTAAATAACAATAGTTCATATTAAAAATCTAGTATTTGAAAAAAAGTTACTAATTTCATACTAGGAACAGGCCGATACCGTAGAAGTTTAAAGCGGTTAATTTTGTTACAATTGAAAATTCATAACTATTAACGATTGATCCCTGATACAAGAATATTGCTAAGGTTATTCATCGTTATTGCATATGTACGCAACAATAGATTGATGAACAAGGAACATCTTTATTAATATTAAATAAGACTGTAATTACTCTCACAAAATAAACAAAGAAAACATATAACTTTACATGTTGTATAAAATAAGACAAAAACTATAAAATACAACAAGATAATATATCTTTAAATAAACATAACTCTTGACTGGGATGAGAATTACAACTTAAAATCAAATTACGTTATTCGAATTAAAACTTAGACGAGACTTGGTAGGCATGTAGATATCGGCCAGTTCATGTGTAAACAGTCAACCTCATTATATAGCGCTTATTAACTCTATTGATACTTTCCATGAGAAAGGTAGGCGGAGAGATATTACCTCCTGGATCACACGTTGAACCGTATAGACTTATCCTATATCACTAACTAATGCGAATCCATCTAGTACAGAATACAATAGACTCTCTCAATCCAACAAACAAAATGTAAAATGAGCAAAACAAAAACAACATTTTGTAACAAACTAACGCATTAGCGGTGCTCATATTAATTTTGTACAAAATATAACTTTAATATATAAACTCGCTGAACGATACGAAACTCGCTCTCATTCTGTACTAAACTTCCGTTTTTTTTTCGTTTAACGAAAGTTTCTCGATAATAAAAATAGTCTATTCGCTCTTATTCAGCAAGATCAGTCTTTAAGGAAAATATCACATACAGTATCGACACTTATATTAAAAAGATCAGAGTTGTGTATCAAAATACTGTGGCATCATTAGTGTACGGCTCAAAACCGACCTTTCTCTTGGATCCGCAACTTAAGTTAAAATTATTCGCTACATATCACAGTTTAAAGTGTAATTGAGGTCTCCTCGTGAAAGAACGCTCGATAAATTTAGCGTTCTCATTAATAAAATATAATTTACACGTTATATAGAACTAACTATGTACACGACCCTTGAGGGTTGACAGATCATATAGAGGGTTAAGGAACATTTTTGGATCCAAAGAACCTTACGACTAAACATGATAACACAAATATTAAAACAATACTGTATCGCTAAAGCGAAATCTCGATATAACAGACAACTAATATTTATTTAGCACTGGAAAGAACGTGACATCTCGTTACATTACAAAACTTCCGCTTAAAACTCTTTGCTTAAACATTACGAAAGAAACTTTCCGACTATATCGAGAAAGGCTTGTCGTTCTTCCAGCACTTGCTAACTTTACATAAAAATTAAATTCTGCCGATAAAAAAATTATAACACTCGAGCTCCCAACCCTCCCCCCTTCTGAATGTTTCGTGCATTTCAAAGAGCATACAGAAAGATTTATCTACGAACAATTAATATTACAATTGGCGGGAAACTAAACGTGGAATGTGGCTTCTGGATATATAGCAGAGCCGTATCGATAAGTGACAATAATTTTGACAGGAAGTCACAGAGTTCCCGAAGTTTAAGTGCATCATCAGCCCAAACACCGATTATAAAACTGTAAACATGAAACACTACTAACAACATAAAAACCGGCTACACAAAAACAAAACTAAAACCGAAGATGTGTAGATGATTATTGTTGGACAGCCTGGGGCTGGCTGAACTGGTAAGTGTAAGGCATGGCGGGTTGGTATTGCGCAGCGTACCCACTCTGGTAAGCACAGGGGTTGGCAGGTGGTGGCCGGTTGGGCTGGAAGAACTTGTGGTTGATTAGACTCTGTACGCCCGCATCTGAGTTGGGCTGAAGCATGTAAGGTGGAGGCACTGTGTACATGCCCTGGTGCTGGCCATTCTCCACGTAGTTCTGCTGCCGGTTGAAGCGCTGTCCCTGGTAGCCACCTCCGTTTCGCACCTGAGTCTGTCCATAGCCACTCCTGTTTTGGCTGAAGCCACTGTTGCCCTGGTGTTGTCCGCCATAAGCGCCCTGATGGTATCCGTTCTGAGGGAACCCGTTCTGCTGTCCAAATCCATTTTGATAAGCGTTGGGATAAGCGTTAGGTGTGAACCCACCATGGGGTGATTGGTAGTTCTGGTAGTTTTGTCCGCTCTTCTGGTGGAAGCTTCTTGGAGTCTGGTTGGTTGAGTTCTGAGCTTGCTGCTGGAAGCGGCTCTGTGACTGATTGTTTTGTCCGCTTGGCTTGAACTCTTGTGCCTGAGCAGCAGACACTGCATTCCATGTGTTGCTGTTGTGGTTGTTGCTGTTTCGGTTGTTGCTTGAGTTATCCTTGTTACGGTTGTTCCACCGGTTACGAGCTGTGAGACACAGGACAACCAATAATGAATTAACACAACTGAAGTACAAATAACAAAAAAATATATATATGAATTATTTCTATCGCTACAACATACATGGCAGTTGTTCTCTCCAGATGGGTAAACGGCAGATACTAATGATGTCACTACTAGCGCATGCGTCGAACCCTGTGATTTTCAAGTGTCAGCAATTTAATTATGTTCATTCTATAATTCAATTTTTTATGTTTGCACTATCTATATATCCGTAAATTGTTGAAGTTTATTTCAAAGTATTTACCACAGAATCAAGATATTGAAATTACTTAAAAGCTACTAGACTAATTAGGGATGGTTCGGTTCCAATTTTTTCGACTCCGATGCTGATTCTTTGAAATAGATACCCGATTCCAACGATTCCAGGCATTGATTTGACCTCCACCAACAAATGTAACGCTTTAACTCTAAAAGTGTCAAATATATTTTTTTAGTGTCAACAGGTTTATAGGGATTTGCAAGCCTTTAAAAAATCTTTATTTATTTTATAAGTTAAAATATACTGGGTGGTTATAAAGTCCCCTCCCCATGTTCTTTTTTTTACTTATAAAAAGAAATAAATAACCTTTGGGAAATCATACAAATTTAACCCAAAGTATCTTATGACATTATCAAACATTTTTAGTGCCCCCCAAATATGGGGGATTTTAGGGGCAACTCAAAATTTTCAAATGTAAAACCCGAAACGTACCTCATTTTAAAAGTATTAAAATTTATAGATGATTGGCAAAAATTTGGGGTGTCTAACTCAACTCAGTACAAAAAGGTGGCATTTTGAAAATCATGACCCTGGGGTTTTTAAGTGCATTCCCCCTTTGGTTTTTGGTACAGTTATTTAAGTGATTTTCAATGACAGGATTCATTGTAATAGGTACATATTCTAATCTTTGTAGTAATTAAAAATTTTGGGAGGTACCTAAGGTCTAAGATGTAGGAGTCAACTTTCTTGGCTGAAGAGGACATAGTCCTATAACAGCCGCAGTGGGCCTTCAGCCCACTGAAACCTCACATCCGATCCGATCCAAGTCAACTTTCGAATTCCTTATGAGAGGCTCGTCATGGAAGTTGACTCCTACATCTTAGTAATACTTCTTATTAGAGGTGTGCGGATATCCGAAAATTCGGTTCGGATTCGGAGCGGATCGGATATCCGAAACCGATCCGAATGTATTTAAGATATCCGAATTTTCGGATAGACTGCATATGACAGCAATTTGAACAAAAACAATAAGATTTTCGTCGAGTTAATACCTGCGAAGACGGAATAATTTTTGCTTAAAAGACGTATTACGTAGTCTTTCATCAAAACAATGTCGTTGACTGGTAGACGCGATACACTTATAGCGATTCGAATCGCCAAGCATTATGACAACGTGAAATATATCCCGAAAATATGTGTTCTTGAAGAGTGAATCTATAATTACACTAAACGGTGTATTTAGAAGTTTGGAAAGATCAGGATTTTGAATGATTGATGAATAATGAATTGGTTTAGATATTCAAATTAAATTTCAAATCATTATTCTGCATTAACTAATCGATAATAAACAATGAAATAGTGAATGAAACAATCGAATGTAGCAACAACCAAACCAAAGTAAGGTTACGGCTTCCTGGTTTTTGTGATGCGTACTGCATAGTGGACGCTAATAATGGCAAAATGCCAGCGCTGCTGTGTCCTTTAGTGCACGATAACTAAATATCGTACCTCTATTGTGACTACATCTTATTAGTACTCCTTTACATTTATCACGGATATATTTAAGGATGATACGTCCTTGAGGTATCAACTAATTATTTTTAATGAGTTTTAATCATGTTTTAATCGGTATAAATAAATATGATAATACGACTTATACCGGTATCTACTATGACTAAAGCAGTACATCACTATGCACGACTGAATTGAATTGTTGATTTAATGTTATTGGTAACAAACCATCTTAATAGCTTGTTTTGCGACGGGGTTTCCAGCAAAAATAATACTACTTCATTCTGATCGTCTACGTAGACGATCAATTGTTTAGTTATCGCATTCTCAACTACTCCGGGTTTGAGCAATACGATAAAGTGTTGCAAATTTACATTTGGCCTATTTCTTCGTTCGGTGTTCTCATAACCAACAAATTTTCCACTTGTTTTCAATCTACTTTTTCTCTTTGTTAAATGAATGTAAGCGTTATTAGTTTTACATTTTTAGATAATTTTAAGATGAATAACTAACTAGATTACGGCTAGGTACCATAATTTCACGGGTTTCAATATTGTTAAACAGCCGATCGGGGTATTTTATCTGCCAAATATTCCAACTCTGCGCCTGCGCACAGGCTTTTGTTTGATAGCAGCTGCACTGTCACTGCCCCTACCGATACGCAGATAGCCTATGGCATCAAGCCAACGTTGTCTGTCAAATCTTGATTCTTTGTTAATGGTGATTTGTTTTTATCATTGTAATAAATAAAATAATTGAATCGTGAAATAAAATTGAGAATTAGTTGATGATTAGTAGAATGAATTAGTAGAAAGTTTATGTCATTTAATGGTGAATTATAAGGTTTCTGTTGATTTAATTTGTGAATTACGCCATATTAAAATTGTTAATAGTACTTTTAAATGCAGTGAAGTAAAAATTATGGCAGTGATTATGAATGGATCAAAGATGTAGTGTAGTCATGATGAATGTTGTGCAGTTTCTCAATACAGTTATACTCAACACTATAAAATTAATTATTTTTTTTGTAATTGGCCATTAATTCCCTAATTGTGATTTTAATACATAGTTATCGTCTTTATCAAGAAAATATTTAGTTAATCATAGTAATTGGTATTAAAATAGAACCTCGCTAATACAAACTTACTGGAACCAACCAAGGCCGGATTGAATTGTCAAAAATTTGGATTAAGTGTTTTTGTTCCCAGTAGTGTGAATGATGTTCACATTGGCACTACTATTTCATCTCCACAAAACCCAGATGTCAGTGTTGTTGGCTCTTAAAAAATATTGTGTTACACTGTTTATTTTTGATACAAGTTTTTTTCTTGAAAATGAGAGAAAAAAATCAAAAGGTATCTACTTCTTCACACATCAGCAAAGTTAATATAATTCCCTAGAATTAAAAACAAAAAATCATGTCAAGCTACTTTTACAAACTATATTTTACATGTTGATAGCACAAAATAGCTCAAATTGATATTGAATTCTTAAAATTTTATGATATTTTTTATGAAAACTTAGGATATACTCAATATCAATATTAATCATGTCAATGTTAATAATAATATAAGGTATGTATTAGATCAAAGTCCGACGTTTACGTTAACCTGTTCATTATAGCCTAGTTCCCTGTAATTAAAACCAGATTTATCAAAAATTAAAGAGAATACTTAGTGCACAATGCCTGTTTATCCCCAAGACCATAGCCATATATTATTCTATCTATAATTTTATTGCTATTACCGCTGTAGTTGTTCTTGGCGAGCGCAGCCAACTCAAGCAGCTTGGGGTTGACGTCCTGCTTGGCTTCGGACAGCACAGCGATCAGTTCCTTGGCCTGTCGCTGGTTGTTGGCAGTAAAGAATGTGTACGCAGTGCCGGCCTGTTGGCATCGCCCGGTACGCCCGATACGGTGGATGTAGTCTTCTGATGAATTGGGGTAGTCAAAGTTTATAACATACTTGACATCTTCCACGTCCAAACCTCGGGCCGCTACGTCTGTTGCTACCAGTATCGGCGACTTTCCATTCCTGAACTCAGTCAAAACGTAGTCCCTCTCCTGCTGAGACTTGTCACCATGAATTGAAATTGCTTGCCATCTGAGAAAAATACATTAGTTATAGATACAAAATTACTTTAGTAATGTGTTATTTGGGGAAAACGTTCAATGAAATGGAGAAAAAAATCCAAGCAACATCTTATCATGTGTTATTTGGGGAAGACATTGAGTGAAATGGAGAAAACCTCAAGTGGCCTAAGGCCCTAGCTGAGCTAAACGTTTGAAAACAAATGGAATTATGTGGGTTCAAATCCCGACCACTAGCAATCCTAATTTGGCTTGTTAAGGAGTGCCAACCTTAAAAAAAACGTTGACCTGGTGGGGTGGAAGTTGACGGCATTTGTAGGTTTCAAAGCCCTTTAATTGAAAAATATGGGGGAAATAAAAAAAAACTATTGCAAACATTTAAATTTTCCACAGACAGGATAGTGAGAAGAGTCAAAATTAAACCAACAAGTAAAACTAAGTCACGCTGACAATCATTAACAGCAACAAATTTTTCATTAATCTTTCTTCAAGAAAGTCTTAATCTCATTTTACCAAGTAAAACTAAGTCACGCTGACAATCATTAACAGCAACAAATTTTTCATTAATCTTTCTTCAAGAAAGTCTTAATCTCATTTTACATTATCAGTACAAGTTTTAAAAGTCGATCTTTTAAAGCTTGTACACATGGTAAATCAGTTTATAGCAAACCCCTCAAAAAAGTCTATACAAATTCCAAACAAAATTTGGTTACTTTTAATCTATGTTTGACCCAAGAGTTTGAAGAAATCAAACCAATTCATTTCAATGATTGATTGACAATGATACAAATATTTTTAAACTGAGATCTAAACATATGTCTTTACATGATGGATGAGGCTACTTTTGCAATTACATCGAATTTTAAAGTAACAAAAAATTTGGTCTCGATTGGACCATTTTGATGACAGCTACTGTGTTCACAGACACATATATGGTCTATGTACGTATAAAATTTTCAACAACTATTGGTTTGGGTCTCTATGCACCTCAAAATTAAAAAGTAACATGGTCCCAGGTTTAGGTCTTGCCATAAATTAATTAGGGGTAATTCTTTCTTATGTGAAATTTACTAAAGAGTTCTATAAATGAACCTGTGATATTGTTAAAATATATTCGTATCTAAGTTTGAGATAACAAACCTTTTGGTTTACTTGCCAATAAAATAATTACATTGAGACATTTGATAACAACCTAAACACCACTAGCAGATATTGATTTATCTTTTCAATCAAGGAAAATACATAAAGATACATGAGGTAAGGACGATGAAGATAATGTTTTAGTGACAAAGTTTTCTTGCTGTATTTGACTTTACTAGAAACATTTAAGACTACACCACCACTCCAGCACACATATTAATCAAGCAACAAAAACAAGACAACAAAACTTATCACTCATTATAATATGTCTGAAAAGAAATATTTTTGCATGCATGTTTTCTGTTAGAGAGATCAAATTATGTCAGAAATTGTCTTTTAATGATTTAGTACCTGGACCTAACGGTACATCACATAACCTAAGATAAACCTAATATCTGAAAAGATTAGACATTTGTCAAATTAACAGCTAAAACCCCATAAAGCAAATCAAAAGATTAAACTTTTCAGAAAGAAATACATAAGAATTTTGGATCAAGTAATAACACAGTTTACTGAATTGATGAAATTAATGTTAGTTAACTTACGTCATTTGGCTCCCAGGTATGCTGAAATGAAAACATATTACTCAAGATCATAAAACAAAACCAAGAGGCCCTACTAGCTAAAATGGTAGGTTCTAAAATATTAACATTTTCAAACAGGGCGCAAGGTTTTGTTCACTAAATGTAAAATTATAGGTCTGCTAATTAATTACATTATTTGTATAGATTGCAATGCATTATGGGGTTTTAACTGTAGTTGAAAAGTAACAAACAATATTATTTGCTATAAAGCTATCTTAATTTGTTAGTAACTTCTTAATATTCATTCGCATGTATTTTTAAAAATGAAATTTTATAAACAATCTTGTCATGTGCTAAAAAATAACTTTTCAAACTATTAAAACACAGTTCTCAGCATTGAAGATATAAATATAAAATCCAAGAGCTACTAACAGAAAATAACTGATAATCATAATTTTAGT
The DNA here is from genome assembly GCA_023375725.1 of Nephotettix cincticeps. NCBI lineage: Eukaryota > Metazoa > Arthropoda > Insecta > Hemiptera > Cicadellidae > Nephotettix > Nephotettix cincticeps. Next base: position 31,556,926 of record CM041787.1, on the reverse strand, counting down.
TAATTTAAATTTCCTTGTAGTGATGAGATGTTACAAATTTTCAAAAAAATGAACGTCTAAAAAAACCACAAACGGGTTCAGATCAAGGCTCTTGAATATTTCACATTAGCACAATTAAGGAAATATTGCATTTGGAAAGAATACCGATGAGATATAACCCCATATTTATCAGCTATATATTTGTATAGAAAATTTTAACTAGTTTCTGGGAACAGGTTCCAAATCAAACCCTACTCACCCCTCGCGCTTGATGGATTTGGTGATATCATCTACTTTCTTCTTTGTTTCAACAAAAATAATAGCCTTAAAACCTTGTTGCTGGCCAATATCACGTAGCAGCTTTGAGAGTTTGGGTTCTTTCTCTGTGTCCTACAAGCAAAGAAATTCATAAAGTGGCAATTGAAAAAATAAATACCTTTGGCCTCGAGTTTGGAAAAACAAGCAGTCAAATGTTAAAAAGTATTACCTGATTTAGTTGGATACCAAAATTTCCATAAGATTGAACTGTAGACTAAAAACAATATACACCATAACTTCAATAGCCCCATCACAGCAGACCTGCGAGCTCAGTGAATTTCCAAATCAATAATATTATAATAGTAATATATGACAAGTTTGATCAATATCTGTTGATAAATATGAGTTATTTGCCTATTCTCCAAAAGATTAAAGATTGCCTTGTTCGCTGTGACTGCGCTGGAACAGCGGCATTAATGAAAAATATGATGATTTAAAGAAGACGTCAACACTATATATCGGATGAGAAATGAGGTGGAAAAAGAAGTACGTCAAAATTTAAGCAGACATTGCAAATTGTTTGCTCAGAACCACTTAGGATGTACAATGCACGTCTTTAGTCATTTGTCTAGCGAAACACGAGAAGGTACAATGTACGTCTTTAGACGGGATTAGGTTAACATGAGTATGCAGGTTTGCTGCTGTGAGAAACTGAAAGTAGGTATTTTTATAGTAACAAGTTTTATTTTGACCATTTGTACCAAGTTTCATTAAAATCTGTTCATAAATAAAGGAGGATGCCTATTCTCTTTATGATTAACATGGGAAAAGAGTATGCAGGGCTGATACATAAACTATGATTTTAAGAATAAATGGGATTGCATCAAGCTAAATACCAAGTTTCATCTAAAAGTATAGATACATCTAAAAAGTTGAATACTTCATTTCGAATGTTAATTGTGATTATGTTATTTTATTTCAATATAACAGACTACTTTTTTGGCAACGTATTCACAAACTTAACGATGATGAGTAATACGATCAAAGATAGCCAAATAATTCGGCGGTCTGTTGTTCACTTTTCTGTAACTTTATCCACTTGTTTTAAATGAAAATGAAATTAAATGAAATGAAAGTAACTGCAACAAGTCTTTGTTGCTTCAAAAGGACAATTCCCTAACCCTGTAAGCAATATACTTATATACGATAATAAGCTGTGAGTGCATAATAATTTTAAGCCAGCAGGGAAATGGCTGGTTGCCTCAGCTTCACACAAGTTAACGACTGTGTAATTGTGCAATAAAATGTCAGACAGTGAATAAAAATGATTAGAAGTTTGAAATCAAGGCCAAAATAAAATATAATGAGAAATTTATCAATAGTTCAGATAATATGTGTAAGGCTGCTTGGCAGGTAATAAAATCAGAAAGAGGCTTTTATTGAAGTTCCGCTAACACATCTAATAAATATGTTCCTACTCAGCTCAACTTCAAATCCAAATTGTTTAACCCTAGAACTGGCAAAGTCGTAATTCACGACGCATTCACATATTCAATAAGAAGTGGCAGGTGGAGGCATCTGTCGTCAGTTTAGTGTACTTGTTAGACACTATCGCCTACGCGACCGTGTTTCCCTCTGGGGGCAAACAACCTAAACTGCTCTCGTAGTACACGAGCCTGCCACCGGGCAGGTCTATAACCAAGTAAGCGCTTTCTACTCCTAGGCACTGATGGCCGAGCTGGCTAACGCGTTACGCTGACGAGTGTAACGTTCTAGCCATTCGGAAGTGCTAGGGTTCGAATCCCGACCATGAGCAATTCCAATTTGGCTTGCAAATGTGTGGTAAAGCGGAGAGGGGGGCCCACCTTAAATAAACGGTGACCGGCTTGGGTGGAAGTTGACGGCATTTGTAGGCTTAATTGGGACCCCTGTTTTGCTTTTGTGGTTAGTGGTTATAAGGGGGGGGCATGTTTTATGCTTTTTTTGTTTAAACTTTGATATTTCAAGAAGATATAAGTAATTATTTTTGAGTTACAGTTAAGAGTAAAAAGCTTGCCACTTCTAGGGTTAAAAACCTACCTGGGCAGGTTGCCATTTCAAAAGGTAATCTAATCTATACTTTGATTGCCTACTTATGATTACAGATCCTGGCATGAAATATATCAAGCAATGATAGGTCAAGCCAACACAGTACTAGGAGCACAGAACTGTTGAAAACCGATTGGTAACTTCAGGTACCGAACCAGCGATTGCTGACTCAGCTTATAACTCTGGCACGCTACCAACTACGCATACTATCTGGTATTTTCCATGACCTGTACTTAATTAATTATAAACACCCGTATTTAATTACAACTGCATGATTTATTGGCACATTTGTCAAATGAATACTGCTTTGTTACTGGAGGTCTATCTACTTAATAGGCCATATATTACTCTTTGGAAGAATTCAAAAATGAATAGCACATCCGTGCTTCCAATGGGAGAGTATCAAGTAAGTACATTTTCTTGTTAACTTCATAATACACTTCTGACACGAAACCTCTTGTTTTGGTTTTTATTGGTCCTTCAACTTTTAACGAATTAACATAAAATAACCCCGCACACATATGTACCTGGCAGACGTCCACGATCTGGCGAATGTTGTGGTTGGCAGCCAGCTCCAGAGACCCGATGTTAATCTGAATGTAGTCATTAAGGAAGTCCTCTGCCAATGCCTGCACCTCCTTAGGCCAGGTGGCAGACCACATCAGCACTTGCCTGTCAGGCTGCAAAAAAGTATATATTATTGAGTCAACTACTTTTTATTTTCACTAGATAATAAAATACCGTTTCAGCAAACCTGCGTACTCCAAATTTCGAAATCAATAATATATAACAAGTTTTATCTATATCATCTATCGATAGAAATGAGTTTGCCTATAATTCTCCCTAAGAGTAATATGGGAAACAGTATGCAGGTTTGTTGCTCTGTGGAATGCTGAAAGTAGACATTTCTACCATACACAATTTTTATTTCACCATTTAGCCTTTATTAACGTTCCTTAACATTAGGGGCCTGCGGTGCACCGAAAAAATCGGTACGGTACAAGAATTTTTTCGGTACAAGTTCGGTACGGTACAAATAAGGAAAAATTAAGTCACTATCCAGTCTAGGTTTTCATCAAATATAACTATGGAACATCTCCTGCGAAAACATTAAATAAAACCCGACCGTTAAAGGCTTTATACTCTACAAGTAATATAGAATTACAACACTGCCCAGATGTACCGAAAATACTGAACGTAAGACTGACTCATAGCGTGTTAGTGAATGATCATTTAAAATAAAACAATTTCACCAGGACCTCAGGAAAATCGGCCAACCAGCCATCTCCCTGCCGACTCTATTATTGTGCATTCCCAGCTTATTATCGTATCCACGTATAGCAGCTTATGCGATCAGGGAACCGTTCCTCCTTTTGACGCAACAAAATAGTCGTACCAGTATAAGGCTCGTATCAGTCGTGTTTCAAATAGTGATGGGAATATTTGTGATTTTTCAATCACAGTTAAAACCTTTTACACTGTGATTCATGATTCTTTCAAATGATTCGTTCTTTTTCCTCTGACAGCCTGTTGCCGATGTTATAATATAACATCGTTCATGACCAATACAGAACTGCGATTTGCTGTATTGATCCCGCTCTTTCGGGATTTTCACTCAAATTAAATAAAAAATCATAATGTTAAGGATATAATTGAATAAAGAAAATAAGTTCAATGATTAAAGATAATAGACTTTAAGCGAAAAACCCTGACTTTGTTAAACCTTGAAAAATAAGTTTATATGATTAATTTATTTTTAATTTCCAGGTATTTATTTTTTTTTATTTCCCAAGAACATGTTCAGATTTGAGGGGTTCCACTGTAATATTAAAAACCACTTTATACTAAAATAACTATTTTAGTCTAAAGAGCCCTTTGACATTTTATGAAAGTGTTTGATTTAATTTGAATAATTATTGTGATTGGTTGAATTAATACCCCCGTCACAGCAGACCTGCGTACTCAGCGAATTTCAAAATCAATAATATATGACAAGTTTGGTCAAAATCTGTCGATAAACGTGAGAATCATTTGCCTATTCTCCATAAGATTAATATGGGAAAGAGTGAGCAGGTTTGCTGCTATGAGGAACATTGAGAGTAGGCATTTATACCATCAAAAAATTTTATTTTTAACATTTATACCAACTTTCATCAACATCTGTCCATAAATAAAGGAGTTTGGCTATTCTCCATATGATTAACATGGGAAAAGAGTATGTAGGTTTGCTGCCATGATAAACACATAAACTGTGATTTTTTTAGAATAAACATATGGGTCCCAACCACATAAAGCTAAATATAAAGTTTTATCCAAAAATATTGGTTAATAAGTAAAAAATTAATTTTCACTTAACCTCCATAAGATTAACACTGGAGCCTCAAAATACAGTAGAACTTGGATAATTCGAACCTCAAGGGACCAGAAAAAAATTCGAATTATCCAAAAATTCGAATTAGAAAAGTTTATGCAAGTGGTCGAAATAAAGAATTAAACATCATGTTTTAACATTGTATATTAAAAAAATTTAGGTTAATGAAGATATTATTGATTAAAAATCCTAATTTTTGTTAAATGTCAATAATGTGTTTGGAGGGATCCTGAAACTAGTTATTACAAACTTTTTCAAATCCCTTCTCTACCTCCTTGATCGCCGCTATTTATTCTTGCAACGTCAGAGATTTGTAGGTTCGCTTTGACGAAGCCATCATACACGTGTTAACATGAAAGCAGACGAAGTCACAAATGCCAACACGAAACAAAGACGACATAAACCACCATCGATGATACACACAGATGTCAATGTTGTGATTTATGAGCAGTAGTGGACTAGTGAGTGGGGTGGGCGCGTTGATCTAGCTAAAAATAGTCTGAGGACAGGAAGCCCGTATGTCGTTTCCTGGAAAATCGCACTCAATGACTTGTTCACTTATACACGCACTATAGATTTCCGCTGTAAAAACTTCGAATTATCCAAAAAATTATTCGAATTAACCAAGATATTTTAACATTGTTTTTATATAAAATTCTAGGGACCAGGACAAAATTTCGAAATAAAGAAGTTTTCGAATTATAGAAGTTCGAATTATCCAAGTTCCACTGTACAATGTACTGTGTTTAGATTTTTTTATATCTCAGTAACCGTTGGAGATAGAGAAAAATTTTAAGAAACTAAATTGTGTAGTTTTTTAAGCTGATTCTAATGGTGAAAGATAAAATCTAAAAATTTTTTAAATTACATATGAAAAACGCAAAAAACACAATTTTGGGGTACAAAACCCCCCCAAACTACCCGTTCCCATTGACTGATATGTCTGGATTACGAACTCGTCCGAGCTATTGCAGAAATACACGTTTCTACCAAATTTGGTCTCTATCGGACCACTTTTATGAGAGTTATCGTGTTCACAGACACACACACACACACACATATATATATAAATTTTAACGACTATTGTTTTTGGTAGGGACACCTAAAGAAGAAAAAATAACATGATCCCGGGCTTAAGTCTCGCCATAAGACCTACGGTAATAGCTTCTTCCCTATGGGAAATTCGCTAAAAATAATAAACCAGGACACTATAAAACATAGGTCTTGGCTAGGGGGTATTGACTCAGTTTTCTGTATTTTTTGTTCAGCAATAAAATACATTATAGTTTGTTCATCCTTAGTTTCATATAGACTTGAGATGATTATTTCCTCTTATTAATTAGTTACAACATAAATTATAATGTTTAAATAATTATTAGTATGTTTAATGTGATAGTTTTTTAAAGAATGGATTTAAAATCATATTACAGTTTGAAAATTAGTACAGTAAAATATTTCTTTTGACATTGTATATCTTTTATTAAACTCCTTTCTCAATGTTTTCACTAATTAAATTCTGGAAAATAGTTATGAATAAATATATAATAGCAAACATAAAAAGTAAACGATTGAGATGGCTGAGCCATGTATTGAGAAGGGAAGACAACAATATGATAAAACAGGTGTTCAACGGTAGACCGGATGGCAAGAGACCACTGGGAAGACCAAGATTTCGTTGGACAGACCAGGTTCTGAAAGATATTTAAGAAGACTGGGAGTGAAAATGGAGATGGCTGAAAACAGAGAAGAGTGGAGGCGGATCGTTGGCGAGGCCAAAAACCATCTTGGGTTTATATGACCACAGGAGTAAGTAAGTATTCTATGGTAAATGTGCATAATTTGAAATCAAACTGTAGATTTAAAATGGTCAAAAACATATATTCAGTAGAACCAACTGTAATTAAGCCTATGTACTTGATGCAAAATTAACTATGTTCTCACCCTTATCTGCTCAATGATCTTGCGTATCTGCGGTTCAAAGCCCATGTCCAGCATCCTGTCTGCCTCGTCTAACACCAGGTAAGTACAGCGCTTTAGATTGGTCGTGCCTCGCTCCAAGAAGTCTATCAGTCTTCCAGGCGTGGCAATGACTATTTCAATGCCTCTCTCCAAATCACGAGCTTGAGGTCCTTTTGGTGCACCTCCGAAAATGCAGGTGTTCCTAATGAGCGATGACTGTCCAAAGTCCTGCGCCACACTCTGAATCTGCTGGGCCAATTCTCGTGTAGGCGCAAGAATCAGAACAATAGGGCCATCTCCCCTGTTGAGCTTGTTCTGATGTCTGATATGAACAGCTGCAGGCAGCATATACTGAAAATAATTGAATCCATGTTTTCATTACTCTTAAAAAGTTAACATATTTCTCATAGCTACTTTGTACTATTGTGTTTGTAAAATAATGTATTAATGTCCCATTAATAAAGGTAATTTATTGGTCATGGATTCTTAAAAAAGTGATGAGTTTTCAGATCAGGGTGTCTGTCATATGGTAATATGAGTTTTATTATATTGGTTGTAACATTTGTCATGTTGGCAGAATGGTTCATGTCCCCCCTTCCCTGGAGCTGTGACCCATAGGTTAATTCCTCCTTCTTGAATAAACCTCCTTTGAATCAGCATGCTGCATTCTCTGTTCCACCACAGCCAATTTACTTAATATTAATATAAGGTGATCTCATTATAAAGTCTAGCAAGTCATCAAAATAAAGAAGTTCTTCCCTATGGAAAATTCGCTAAAAATGTTTCCCTCTATACAAATATAATGAGCTCATGAAGTGTTAAGAATAATTGTCAAAATTGGGGATTTAATTTGAAAAAAAAAACATTTAAATAATTCATAGATTGACTTCTTAATCTATAGCAGTCCAAGATGGCACATTTTGTTCCCAATTTCCTGGGTTTTAATTTGATACGTCATTGTAGAATTACTACAATAAGAATAATATTTTTAAGACTTTGAAAAATGTTACATACTAGTTTGTAAAAATGTTTGTATTTACTTCCTTGTGGGAAATAGGTTAGATCATGGATATGTCTAAAGTGAATGCTTTCAATTATTAAATGGCTTATATACCTCTCTATAACAATCCTAGTAGTTGAAGTTGCGCAACTATAGTTTCGGCCTAATTAGGCCATCATCAGGCACAAGGCCTGAACAAAAACATGTTTTGTTCAAGTTTTATTTAATGAAGTGAAAATTCAAGAAATTATCATCCTTGTGCCTGATGATGGCCTAATTAGGCCATCATCCTTAAACTTAGGCCTCTTTTGCTTAAACTCGTCCACCAATATTTAGATGCAAAAATGAGATATGTCCAGCAAAAATTAAGGTTATCCAACACAATACTAGGTAGAACTGATAAAAACTGATTGACCACCCCAGGATCCATATACAAGGTTATCTCTGACCCAGATTCAGAGTCTGTCACGCTACCATCTGAGCCAACAGCTCACAAAACACTATGTAACAATCCTGAGAACATTATCTTACATGAAAAAAATATGCCCCGTAGAGCGCTAACACAAGCACTCACCGCCAGAGTCTTTCCAGAACCGGTCTGAGCAATACCGACCATATCTCTCCCACTGAGAGCAATCGGCCAGCCCTGTGCCTGGATGGCAGTTGGCTCGTTGAACCCTTGTTTCAGGATTTGCTGCATCATGTACTCAGGGAAGTTTCCCTCCAGGAAGCCTTGTGTTGGGTGGGGAACGTTGTTTCCTTTAACCGTTATCTCTTTGGCTGCTCTGTACTTCTCTACTTCATCCTCACTCCTGTTAGAAATGGTCAAACTTAAATTACATCACTATATCTATGATCCCATAAGGGATTTTTGACAATTTGAATGCACCTCCTCTCATTCATTCATTCATAGGGGCGGATTTCTTCTAAAGCACTTCAGCCGTGTCGGCTTTTTATGCACCACTGGTTGCACCGCCTTACAAATGTTACTACTTTAAAAAGAACATTTACAGCAGATGAAGCATATAATATTTAGGGGTGTGCGGATAGTGAATTATTTTTTCGGATAGGATAGCTCAAGTTCGGATCGGATAGTTTGGGTTCGGATCGGAAAGTTTACGGATTCGGATACTCGCAATAAAAAAGTGAAATCAGACTTATCTAAGAATAAATTAGGAAAAAATCAATAAAATGTTATCAAAATTATTAAATGGTACATAAAAAATCATAAATTCTTCATAGGATGAAAAACAAAACTAAAATTTTTACTTCACTGCATTTAAAAGTACCAGTAACACATTTTAATATGGCGTAATTCACAAATTAAATCAACAGAAACCTTATAATTCGCCATTAAATGACATCAACTTTCTACTAATTCATCAATTCATTCTACTAATCATCAACTAATTCTCAATTTTATTTCACGATTCAATTATTTTATTTATTACAATGATAAAAACAAATCACCATTAACAAAGAATCAAGATTTGACAAGAATTCGACATTGATTTGACGACGTTGGCTCGATGCCATCGGCTATCTGCGTATCAGCAGGGTCAGTGACAGTGCAGCTGCTATCAAACAAAGGCCTGTGTGCAGGCGCAGAGTTGGAATATTTGGCAGATAAAATACTCAGATCGGCTGTGTAACAATATTGAAACCCGTGAAATTATGGTACCTCGTCGTAATCTAGTTTGTTGTTGTAGTAATCAGTTATTCATCTTAAAATTATCTAAAAATGTAAAACTAATAACGCTTAAATTCATTTAACAAAGAGAAAAAGTAGATTGAAAACAAGTGGGAAATTTGTTGGTTAAGTGAACACCGAACGACGAAATAGGCCAAATATTTCTCTATCAAATATTTTCTTCCATTAACACTCCGGTCCTCGTGTGGAGTGGCAAAACAAGTGGCACTCCACTTGTTTTGTTTATAAAACGCAGTTTACAGCACGTGTGACCTTGAGCAGTCATCTACCTTCCCTCTGACACCCCTGGAACCTGTCAGAATGGTGACAGCAACCGATTCAGGCTAAATAAATTTTCTATTGATTTTTCCCCTGGTGCCGCAGTATTGGAGTGCAAGTGCACTCCACACGAGTATCTGTGTTCCGTTTTTTCCACTGAGTGACTTGTGTTGTGGATTTTATTTCACGTAGTTAACATTATTTTTATATGAAAACTTTAGTGTGTACGTGCACTGTGCAGGTATTAACTAATAAATGAACAATGGACAAACAAGAACACTTATGGTGATAGCTAGCTATAACACAAGATGATGATAATGTCATCTGTGATGAAGACCCTGATGTACTTGAAATATTTAATATTGAGTTGTTTAAATAATTATTCCTAACCATTTTTAAAATAATTCTTATATGCAGCAATATTTATTTTATTGTAAAATTTGCTAAATTTTTAAGTGTAAAAAGTGGGTCTACCTTGATCATTTGAAAAGTGTGTCTGTGGAATGTGCTAATTAGGTGCATTTGTCAAATTATGTTGTCATAGTTGGTTTTGGGTTTCAATTGCGTCATTGAAAAAATTGTTCCTAACCTAACCATTTTTAAAAATAATTTTTATAAGCACCACCAATATTTATTTAACGTATTGTAAAATTTTAAAAATATTTTTTTTGGTCCAAATTATGCATATAATTATAATCATGCTTTATTATATCACCAATCACATCAATTATGTGTTTATTTAACAAAAAATGCCAATATATCGTAAAGGTAATTCATACTAATAAAGAAAAACAACAAAAACAAGTGGAGTGCTTCACACAACCGCTCGTGTCTCAGTAAACCACGTGAGCACCGAAGTTTTGATGAAAAAATTATTTGAGAATAGGCTAAAAACTATATATTTACATTGTAACTAAGTTTATACAGAAATAATTTTCTAGATGCAAGAAAATTTTCTATTGGAGCAGTTTAACCCCTCGCTGGCTCTTCTATAATTGTTGGTTTTTAAATTTGAATAACTCCTTACCTGTTTGCGACATTTTCGTGAGGTACATAAAAGTTTTTTTGGAATGGCATAAGAGCATTCATGTCCCAATGTGGCTTTTTCAAAGATTCACCGGGCTGTTTTCCATTTTTGTTTTGCTTGTTGAAGTTGTTTGTCCCATTCCCATACTCTGCCATTGCAGTGGGTGAGCCGTGATTCACCCAATAACGATTTTTAGGTTGGAACTGTTCGCCATTCCCTCTGTACCTTGAACAAATAATTAACTTAATATACGTAGAGTAGGACAGTTTTTAAGCTAATAACCTTACAAGTCCTGAATGCCTATGTGATCGGCATCAAAAAGATCCGTCTTCAACCTAAGCCACTCCTTAGGTTGAAGACTAGCGAAAGAATTTGCTTTTTGCTTGAATTCTACGAGTACTTATATGTAACGGTGTGAATTTTTGTACATGTGTTCTATATGTATGAATGGATATTTATAAAAAAAAAAATAAATAAATAAAACCCCAAAAAATGTAGGGTGAGTAATGTAGATTATTATTAAGGTCACTTGACAACGGGAGGTGTTTCTTTACCTCCCGAAAAATAGTGTAGTTAAACACTTGACGCGGAAGGAAAAGTAAAAAAAAAAAAATTAACTAATTACAAATCCTCCGCTATTATGAGTTTTCAAAATATAACATGTTATAACATATATGTTTCTCTCTTTTATAGATATAGGAGTGGAAACGTCTAACTTTCTAAGAGTAGGCCTAATTTTAAACAAAAATCGTACTCATCCATACATTGTGAAATTCTCAAATTTTACTTGGAATGAGCAGGTTGGAAGGCTTCTAAGTAGCAAAAGGACTATATTTTTCTTTTGCACGATTACAAATTTTAAGAATAGCCCTGTTAATGACCACTAACTTTTCACTCTTAGCTAACCCTAGAGCGGCGAAATTACGACAAAATCATAGACGTTTGGTTTCATTAAAATGGTGGCCAAACATCATTTATAGTCTGTAAGGGGGCTATTCGCCAGTTTCCAATTTGCCGAGTCGGCCTGCGGATGACTCCGATCATATGTGGCCTTGACCATGTATCCGGGTGAATACTAGATAAAGTAGCTTAGTTGGTCAGGAGTCGTCAGTGGTTTAAGATCAGTTGTGGTGTGTGTGTCAACTGCTTTATTGCCTGGTGAGACACTGTCTTGTGATAAAAGATACAAAAAATCTTAAGTTAACAGTAAGAATTAATCAGAATAGCTATTGGGACAATAATCATAAAAATAGGATTAACAGGTGTTCGCGGCTGAACCACTACCGATGAGAGCATATATTAAAGAAAGATTCAAAATCTACAACTTATCATTTACGTTCACTATTACCGTAGGGCAAATAAAAGAACAATACAGGTACACATTTTTTAAACAACCACCGTGTGACGCTGTGTGTAAACGGTTGTTGTTCTATAAGGCCAAACGACTATACTAGAATTTTGGAAATTTTTACATTTCTCTACTTGTAGTTTGTTTGGAATAGTTCTGTGCAACTTGTTCTATGGCCCAAAGACTTACATAAACTGGCATACGATTACACTGAGAGTAATAGTATTAAGCCCTAAAAGATTTGAGACTAACTGGCAATTTAGACATTTTGATAGGCCTAAAATTAATATATTTATTTTGAATCAGGGCGAGCAAACCCTTACTTTTATAAAAATCTTTTTATGATGACATAAACTTAAATTTATATTAATATTCTTGCAGCCAATTAAATTACAATTTATATAAGTAATTCCAATTGACCAGTTCCTTATATATGATCTGTAAAATAAGTTTGTACGTATAGTAACGTTACCTTAGTTGCATTAACATTAATTATATTCATTAAAACGTTTTATACTACAAATTCATGAAAATAGGCCTGACCCAATAAAAAATTAACGATCCATCTAGCTTTACATGAAAAAATGTCAAGTTCAAGAATAACTAAGGTCTAATTATTTGCAATTAAGCAAATCTCACAGTTTAAAAATAGTGGTAAGGGCCTATTCTAATGTTAATATGAGTCAACTTGATCAAATTTACATGATAATTTATACTAAGCCTACTAATCTCAGCTGGCTACTGCTGATGGCACATTAACATTCAGTTAATTATTAAAAACCCCAAACACCAGTACATCTTTATTACATGATAAGTTCACAAATCAATCTGTTGAAAAATACTTTCTTAAATAAAACCTTATTAAGTTTAAGTAACACATTGCACCAATCAATTACTTCAAGCATAGTGAGATCCAGAAAACATCCAGCATAATAGGTTTGCAAAAGTAATTATTTATTTAAAAGGCAAAGTTAAGTGGCCTTGCTATTTAAGTGCAAAATTTCATCAGGAAATTACTTTTAATTGCTCTGCCGAAACTAGATGACGTCGACAGAACATTTCCAATATGGCGTACAATGTAGGTCATAAAATCAGAGTATAATATTTTACTATCTAAACAGCGAAGGGCATAATATTTGGTTCTAGAATGCAATGAAACTTACATATTTTGATTACTATATCCGTTGCTGTACATGGTACAGCTAACTACAAAAACTAAGAGCCTTGAGTTGAAAATCCACTACTAGAAACTTCCAACGACTTTCACTGGCCTTTCCTTCCTGCCCTGAAACATAAAATTGATATTTCAGAAAAGTGGTGACAAAGAATTGACTATTAAAATGTTAACTAACAAGACAAAACAACTGGCAATAGTAATAATCCATTTCTTTTAAGTTTAGAAGGCGATAAAGGGTTAAAAGTGAAAATATACACTACCTAACAAAAACCCGGCGAACAGAGAAAATGGCAGAGAGGGAAGGGCCGATTCGACGACACCTCTGCAGGATGAAACGTTTCAGCAGCTGATGCGCAAGTCTTATTATTTCCACCAATCAGAGAGTTTTTACGCAATATTTAACTACCCACAATGCCTTTAGGTTCATTTATTGATTTTACTTCACTTTATAAAATAATAACTGTATATGTGGTTACTATACAAAGTACATTTTACCGTTTTTCTTTTATTACCTCACAATCGCACTATAATACGCATGTTTGATATTATAATGTGAGCAATTTCAGAGGGTTGTATGTTTCAGCAGCTTTGGTCAATCTGTGCGCTCAAAGTACATACCCTTCGTTTTGTTGTAGGTATTTAACATTCTACATATTCTATACATCAAATTTTGTAAATATTTAGGTTATACTGCAACTTAAAAATTAGTCATCATCAGACTAAATCAATCACTGCCTAATGTTACGATTGGGGTAATGTTTATTGCATCACGCTTCATAAGGGGCGTATAGTACAACTCCCCTCTCGTTGGGTAGAATCCTGACCAATCTTTAACTTAGTGTGCGATTTTTATTTAGACATGTAAAAATAGATTAGTGCTTACTAGAAGTTTCTAGCAACCTGGTGAAAGAAACGGTACTACATCGTGAGGTGGGTATATAATTATTCATTAAGTTAAAAGAAAAACCAAAGTCTATATCAAGTCACAACTAACATTCTGTTTCTATGCTCATTAAGTTTGTCCAATCTATTCTTGCTCTTTAAAACCCAAGTTCATGAAGGTAGCTCTTATGATTCAGCCAAAAAATGTTCAACCTACCTTGAACCAAAGACAATTTATATTTTAAGTACCTGGTGACCGAGCTTTGCTCGGATAGAATAAGACATGTATTTTTCAAGTTAATTAGCAAAATTAAAACAAATTTACTGCTCAATGAAAACATTTATGTGGTTTAAATAAAACCATTTTCATACCCCTTAATTAATATGGCATAAATACTGAACAAAAATGTAGCCCTCCGGTGAGGATCGATCACACTTAAACCCTACCTAAAAAAACTTTGTATGAAGTATTGGGTCATATGATCCAAAAAAGTCCACTCAAAAAGTTTGATATTACCAGGAGGGGGCCATTATTAAGATATCACAAATGTTAATCATAGTTGAAGGAATAATTCCTTGTTGGAATTATAAAATTGGAATAATAATAAATTGTTGGCACTTAGATCCATAATTATTATGGATCTAAGTGCCAACAATTTTTTTTTTGTTTTATCCGATAATGTTATCTATGTGTCAACAAAAATAACATAAAATAAGATCTAAGTGCTAAAGTGGGTGCAGTGATCACCAACAGAGTGCGCTGGGTGTATGCGCCAGGCTCTCATACATATAAGGTATACAAGTCCTGCTATCAGGTGGCTTTCTGTAAACAGCACAAACAGTACGTTTTGACCTTGATGATTGATTATGAGGTAGAGGTTATGTTGCTATAAACTTATTTGGTTTATTGGTTAATATAAGCTTACAATTGTAAGCTAACACAAGCTAAACAAGGTCAAATAAATTGAACCTAAAAAATTCTAATAGCATAGAGTTATAACTGCGGTGGGCAGAATAAAAACAAAATGTTGTTTTTTCTTTGGGTTTATTTAACTTGCATTGGGATGTATAAAGAAATAATCATAGGTTTTTAGTAGGGGACATTCCTTTCTCAACTGCTCAAAATCTTTGAAATTTTATACAAAAACAGAAAAATATATTTTATTGGAGATGTTGGCCTGCATTACGATGTCGGTGAACCTCGATATAGCGAAATTCCATCAAACCTAACCTCAATATAACGAAACTCGATGTAACGAAAACCTTGATATAACGAATATTCAGTCCGGTCCCTTGAGATTCGTTATATCAAGGTTTGACTGTACTAAGAAAAAATACTTGGATAGAATTCATCTCCAGCAGAAGGGAGCACTGAGAATAATTTTCAACCTCAAAAAACATATTTCTGCATAACCACTTTTTACTCAACTCGGAATCTTGACGGTTTATGATTTGTATATTTATGAGACAGTATTGTACGTAAAAAATGAATATTTCAACTCAAAATCCCAACAGTCATCGCTTTAATACCAGAAATAATAGATATGTTGAACAGCACAAACTAAAATAATAAAAAAAACTTGCTTCATGGGTAAAAAATGTTTGTTCAATTTACCTAATAATATTAAAAAATACAAATTTAAACAAATTAAAAAAAATATTGAAAAAATACTTATATTTATACTCTTTTGATGAGTTTTGGTCGCAAAAAATAATATTTAAAAATAATAACCTCTCTCTCTCCATTGGATTTTTGGTTTTCTGATTTGTTTTTGTTATCTTTAGGTTTACTCGGTAATTTATTTTGTAGCTTAAACTATATTGTTTATATTTGTATTAATTTTTGGACACTATTTAATGTACATAATGTATATTGATAAATAAAGATGTGTTTGAATTTGATGTTCGAACTATACTTAGTTTGGTAGAGGATTTCTTTTGGTTGATTTCCATATTTATATTGTGTTACAAAAAAAACTACAAGATAAGAAATATAAAATTTCCAAAAGGCTAATAAATACGTTTGGCTATATAGAAAACTTTAGCCCGTTTAAATTCGTTTAGCAGAAAAATCACAATTGTCAATTAAATAAAGACTTTAGATAAAATATTTCAACAGAAGAAGTATAGTAAAAGAATCTATATATTCAGTCAAGCCAAGCACTAGGTATTCTCTTCTCTAAGACAAAAACTAAAGCTTCAGTGATTCTTAGAAAATGGCAGATTTTGCTTTCGCTGCTCGATCGGCAGTGTCAGTGTTTTATTTGTATTATGGTAATAAATAATGAACATAAACGAACATGTTGTGTATGAAAATTACAATTTATTTCTTTAGCTTTCCAATGGTATAGGCTTCAATGTGTTTATTTCGTAAAAATCATGTCAAATATTGGTTTAAAAAATTGTTTGTAGCAAACGTCTAAAGTAGATGTTTGGCCGTTCATCAACACAAAGAAACTTGAAACCAGTAGTCTTGAGGATAAGAGTAACTTCAGAAAAACCGGGTACAATCATGTTAAATAAATCTTTCAATGAAATCGAATTGGGACTAAGTTAATGTTTTCAAAAAAGGGGCAAAAAAAAAAGTTTTAGAAGCACCATTGCCTGAGTTGCTGTGTAAATCACATATCGCAGAAGAAAAGAAGGCAGGCTTAAAAGCTAGGCTTGGTTTTCTTGTGAAACCTGAACGTAAACCTTTTTACGAGAAACTTATTCAGCAATGCTGTTTTTTTAAGGTTCAGTAAGTTAAAAAAATTGAATTTGAAAGTAAAATTTAGTTATTGCTGCAAAATAAATTGTTGTAAAAAAGGATGTTAGTGCCTTCGGCACTAACATCTTCTTTTATATTACAACATGCGGACTTAGATTTTACCTGGAATCTATATGTTTGATATTTTTTTAGTAATTTGATATAAAACCAATTGTTTTAATGATAAAACCATGTTTATAATACCTCATACTGAGTTGTAAATTCTATTGTGTTTAAAAAAATACTGTACATTTGTATACTCATCACAAAAAAAAGTGAAATTTGGGTTTTGGCACTAAGATCCCTATTTACTACAACCCTTCAATTATAACTGGGAGTACATACAGATTGTTTCAAGCAATAGAGCTTTTGGTATGTGGGGACCCTAAAATTAAAAAAAATGGTGAGTCTAAGCCTAACCATGATGACTACTAGAATAGACATACCTTAATTTGCTCAAACCAACAAACTAGTAAAGCCATGTTGTAGGGAAACAGTTCTCAACACTGTCATAACAAATGAAGCATCATGTATTTTTATAATGATTAGAATAATCATGTTCATGATACGGTATAAATAGTTAAAAACAATACATGGGAGATTATTAAAAGCATAATTCTCTATTAAAACGTTTTCGTAAGATAACCTTCTTAAAACAGTTTAAAAGGATCTTAAAATATATAAAATACTGTCCAAACTCTGTTATTTAAAGTTGTTGTTTTTTGCACTAATGTTTTAAAAATTATTTGAGACTACAGTAAAACCTCGTTAATCCGGACCCCATTAATACGGACTTTGCTTAATCCGGACAGCCACTGGATCACAGTTTTAATGCGCAGAACGCTGATTAGTAGCATGCGATCGCCACTGTACGACTGCGCCCGGCGATGTGAGTGTGCCGAGTGCGGGCGGTCACAGCGCAAGGCGTAAGTGCCGTTACCATGGTTACTGTCAGCCAATAGCAGCTCAGTCACACGATTGTGTTTCTCCTGCTGGGGTGTCAGGCCGTCAGTTGCTCCACAGAGGTCAATTAATTGCACTGCACGTTTTAGTTGTGTTGTTTAATTGTGAAATTAACACAAAAGAAAGGCTAATGAAGTTCAACTCCTTCTTCAAACCAGTTCAGTCACTTGAGGACGAACCTCAACCCTCATGTTCAAAGTAATTTTGTCTATTTTCGTTGTCTCATTTTTTGTATGGACGTAAATACTAAGTATATATTTTTGTTCAAATGTAACTACTATATGTACTGTTTGTACAATATGTATTTTTATATTCAGAATATACATACTATTTAAGTTTATCTGCAAAAGGTGTTTCATTATATACAAGGGGTACCCAAAAATCACTGTCTTTCTTTGTTTAGGATTATTTGTTTTAATCTGGACTTTCGTTAATCCGGACGACTTAAAGCCCCAATTAGTCCGGATTAACGAGGTTTTACTGTATTACTGTTTGCCATAAACACTTTCTTGAACAGAATCAAGAACATAAACATTTGCTTACACTATTTTAACGAGGTAGAAGGAACAAATACAACTATACACGGACATTTTTAGTAACAATATCAGTAATTATTTCAATAATTACTGATAATTAATTACAATCATTAAGATGGGGTTCGGACCGTTCCCCATCAAAACGTTAAAAAATGCCTCTGGTGTAGAAATACACCAATAAAATAAAAATAACAATATTTTACAAATAAAATAATCATAGCAACTAAAGATCAAAGATATTTGCAAACCACATATTATTGTGATGCACACTTGAGCAAGATTCATAAATATAATTCAGTAAAAATTATCTTTAACTTTAATGTAATTAATTATAATACTTTTAATTATTCCTCCTAAGTCTGTGTTATACCACATAAATAATAAAACTTTTCTGCATGTAGTAGACTTTAATGTATTCAGAACAGTAATTTTTATCTTGAAAGGTGGGTATTTGGCTCAATAAGGTATATTTTCAGGGACGAATAGTATGAATGTGATAAATGTGAGGTCTATACCACATTTGGGACCCCATAGATCTATAGTCAGGTGGGCAGGCCAAACACAACCTCTACAAAAAAATACAACTATAAAACTAGTATCTAATCAACAAAAACTTCATAATAATATCAATAGAATAAAACATTTAATAACAAACAATGGGATAGGTCAACACTGTATTAGCCAATTTTTCTATTTTTGAAATAAAATAAAAATTAACATATTTGAATAACCAGAGGAAGGGAGGGCATGGCTGGAAGGACTGCAAGTCTCATTTAAAAAATACAGGATATTATAGGCTTGACTAAATATATAGTTCAATAGCACACAAAAAATCTCTGCTTAACTGTTTTGATATGAATAATGTGGTAGTTCCATGCTACGTCTTCATCAAACTAAATAACTAGAAATTAACAACTTGTTCTAATAATTGGGTGTTTCGTGGGATTTGTCTATAACTGAATAAAGTATTATTTGTTTTAGTTTCAATTTAATAAAAATAAAAATCCATTTTTTAACCTAACCACAATAAAGCCTCCTCTAATAATTTTCAATGGTTTGTAGGGTTTGAAACCAGAGTGAACATTTAAAAAGTTCTATTGTCTTAATTTATGTATTTTAACAAATTTATCATAGAGAAGAAGCTTTTCCCATAGGTGGCATGGTCATATTTAAATTGGGAACTGTAATAAGTTTTTGATCTAATGAACCTGAAGACTAAACACGAGAATTTTTTAATAAATATTTATTTATGTCTTTAAATATGTGGGAAATTTTATGTTCCTTTAACCCAATTTGCAAATATTGTGTGATAGGTCATGCAGTTGGTAACAATGAAAATATACTGACAGCATCTTCCTCCTCTACAAGGGCTCTTCTTCCTTGCAACTCAAATTTGACTAAAAAAAATTAGTACAGTGGAACCCCGGAAATCCGATATCCCAGCAAAACAAAAAAATTAAATAGCTGGAAATTAACAAAAATTTATTTTTAAAATGTATAATAACACAAGAAAATACAATACAAGATTAAACAAACACAAGTTTTTCCTCAAAATCTGTTATCTTTAAGTGTCAAAGTGAAGAAAATCTTCACGCGGACGTAAATCCAAACCATGAACATCATGTCGTTCGGCTGTTAACCATAAGCATTAATCAGCAGATAAACGCTCACTAGACAGTAGAAGTATACAGGAGTGAGACGCCACCCAGTAAGGGTGGGGGTCGGGGGAGTGATTCATTTTTAGCACACGTTCACCTAGCAACAATGACATGTTACGTGACGTACATCCTACCACCAAGGTCTCTGCCCTTTCACCCAGCCTGTATAACCCCAATTGCAGCATCTCCCGACACTTACCGCGAAGACAGTGATGAAATAAGTGCGTAATTTTATTTCCCGGGAAATCTGAACACCCATAAATCCGTACAGGCTTTAGCCCCAATTAATTCGGATTTGAAGGGTTCCACTGTAGTGTATTTTAACTGATCAAAATACAATCCAGAATCATATAATTTTCTTAATCCATCTTATACAACTAAAACTAAATTACAAGAAGTAAGAAAAAAAGTAAGTAAAACAACTAAAAAATTAAGAAAACAGTTTAGATAACCGCACAGTAGAAAAATCAGATTTAGAACCCAATTCTGGAACATTGTATCATCGGTAGAAAGTTTAAGTGGTTTTAATATTCTAAAAACATTCAAAATCACTGGAAAAAAATCACAGTTTTGTTTGGTTAATGACAAAAACCAAAGTTAATTTCAACATTATTATCTAAAAATTCATGAGAGGAAACAAAACTAAAATACAGTAGAACTTGGATAATTCGAACCACAAGGGAGCAGAAAAAAATTCGAATTATCCAAGAATTCGAATTAGAAAAGTTTTTGCAAGTGGTTCAAATAAACAGTAAAACATCAGATATTATTGATTAAAAATTCTAATTTTTGTTAAATGTCGATACTGTGTTTGGAGGGATCCCGAAAATTGAGCTATTTCAAATTTTTTCTTAGATCCCTTCTCTACCTCCTTGATTGCCGCTATTTATTCTTGCGACGTCAAAGATGTGTAGGTTCGCTTTGACGAAGCGAACCAGTTCATACACACGACGTGTTAATATGAATGCAGACGAAGTCACAAATGCCAACACGAAACACAGACGACGAATATCGGAACAAACCACCATCAATGCTACGCACGTTACTGAACGGCGCCGTGTAGTGACATATTAGAGATGTCAATGTTGTGATTTATGATCAGTAGTGGACTGGTGAGGGGGAGGGGTATCATGTGACCAGTCAACAGCAGATGTATGTGCTGTGAGAAGGGTTTGCGGGGGATGGGCACGTTGATCTAGCTAAAAATAGTCTAGGGACAGGAAGCCCGAATGACGTTTCCGGGAAAATCGCACACAATGACTTGTTCTCTTTATAGATTTACGCTGAAAAAAATTGGAATTATCCAAAAAATTATTCAAATTAACCAGGATATTTTAACATTGTTTTCATATAAAATTCTTGGGACCAAGTCAAAACTTCGAAATAAAGAAGTTTTCGAATTACAGAAGTTTGAATTATCCACATTCTACTGTACTTGGCTTTGACAATAAGTATCACTATATAAAACATAAGACATTTTAGTCATCAAAATAATCTAATATCCAATTTGACAAAAACAAATGACTGACGATAGAAAATGTTTATTTACAATTGTGGATGGGTGGATGGTCATAACAATAAAATGATTAACGATAGGAAGTTAGTCATTCAATGACTGTAATTACAACTGTACACACTTATATTCTAAAGGCATAAAGCCGTACTGCTCTAAGGCAAGTTATACATGACAAATTTACAATTATATAGACTAGAGGTTCAACAATTTAGGTACAATTTTTAACTAAAGTCTGGTTAAAAGTAAGAAATAACCTTAATGTAGGCTTTCATCTCACAACATTTATGGATAGTTTACATTATAAAAATACAAAAATAAACCTAAAAACTATACTAGAGACTGTCTCTTAGGCTGGAACGTCATTCTCTCTCTGAACCGGTTTCAAGATGAGAGACATGATGGACTGGTTGTTGACAATGGGCTTCAGAACATTCCTTTTCCGTGCATCATTCAGAAGCGATTTCCATGTTTGATCCATCTAAAAAACCAATTTTTAAATTAAGTTTTACTAAATTTTGATTCGTTTACTTGATTTCAGTTGTGCCTAAGGGACAGGAAAAATTTGATATCTTTACTAATGATGACATTAATAAAAAAATTAAATAAATGCTGGAAATTACTTTTGGATAAAGCACTTTCTTGGTCAAAAATAACATAAAATGTTGAAAAACAGCATTACCTTCTGAATCCCAATGTGCCATTTATAGCACATTGTCTCGTACTGCATTGAGATCAAATTAATTAGGCATCTTGCCCAATTAAGTAAACTAAATAAAATTATTTAATCAATTCCAATGTGATAATTTTAGAATATTGAGATGTACTGAGCTAAGACCAACTAAAGATAATAATTTATTGAAACCAGTATTTTAGATGAACTACTATAATTGCAAAAGAGGAGGAAAAATAAAATAAAATAATTTTCAATGTTGTTGGGATTTATATATAAGATAGAAAAATGACACATAAGAACTTCCGAAAGAAAGCAAAGAAAGCTGCTGTGCTGGTTGATATAGTCTTGTATAGCCTTGTAGTTGTTATGGTTAGTGGTTGATGAGTTTTCAGTAATTAAAATCTTAAGCTAGATATGAATACTTGGATGAACATTTATCAGTAAAGGCTCAGGATTGCTGGTAACAGGTGGTCCAAATCCAAAAATAATAGTAATGACTCTTAAAATTCTAGGGTTGAATGGTTAAAAATAAATCAACAATGAAATGCTTGATAAGGTAAAATTTTCTTCAAAATCAACACACCTAACTCATTGTACATTAAGCTATGCTTATCACAGCTACTGTTACTGAAGTGGTGAGGAAAACGTGTAACTTATTATGTACCTGTAGGGACTTGAAGTTTCCAATGACGATGAGGCAGTGCTTGGCTCGGGTCAGTGCTACGTTGAGTCTCTCCGGACCTCCGAGGAATCCGATGCCTTCTGTCCGGACACATGAGAATATCACTATGTCTTGCTCCCTTCCCTGGTAACTGTCCACTGTTCCAACTTCCACGTTGGGGAACTCTCTGTGAATAATACATCCAGATTAGAATACTTGCAAAGAAATGGTGAATACAAATTTTAACCCTTCCAATCCCAACATCCGATTTTTCGGACGTTCATGAAAATATGATTTTACCGCACAAGCCATTGACAAATATACCATATGTCTATATCAGAATACTCGTAATAAACTGGTGTAACTACTTTTAGTATGTATTGTAAATTTTATCCAACGTTATTTAGAAGGCTGTGGTTTGTCTTCAAATCAGCTCTTGAAGATTTTTTTTCTTCCCTATATGTGGATATAATTCAATGAAACTTTGTATACCAGTTTAGTTTTATGTATACTAATAAAAAACTGGTTTGGCTTGGATATTAAATTTTTTTACCCAAACTATCAACGAATAATAAATAAACGATAAAATACCTTAAAATCAATAATTTTATCTACAAACTATACAGTTTCTAGATAAAATTATTAATGTATATTATTAAATATACATTTAGACTAATATAATAATAAATTATCCCAGTTCACATAAAGGTTTGTCTACTACACGTTTCGCCTGAACGGCATTATCAAGCATTGATGCAGGGTCCCATCATTGACTCGTCATCATTAGAAAGTAAAAACGTGTGTGTCATGTTTTACACACACTGACACGTAAAAATAATGGAATAATGGAAAAAATAGCTCCATCTATAGCCTCGACTGTTGTATCTAGAGTAAGAAGGTTAATCTGCTTTTGTCCTGTGTTGTGAGATATTATTGTATTAAAAATTGAATGGGATTTTAATTTTAATTTATTGTTTTAAATATGATGCTTTTTGTCATCGTCGTAGAAGCTGTTATAGATTTTAAATTATTCAGGGAAACTACATACCACTGTTGCACAGCATTAACCCTAGAACACAAAGACGTCGTCAGAGACACCGCTCAAGGTGTCATTTTTACCCCTTACCCCCTTCCACTCCACTAAACATCACAAAACTCCGTGTAGCTGTCAGTCTTGGCCTAATATTAAAAGGGTCTGGATGGTGTTCGCTTGCGTCCTTTGTTTAATGAGATTTTAAAGTTTTTTAAGTTCACGTCGTCAGGTCGACTACGCCTTTGTAACAACGCAGAGTTCGCGGCAGACTCACAACGTGTACGGATTGTGATGTCTTGTTGCAGAGTATCGTATACCTTCGCTTTTTCGCGTGTTATGGTGTTAGTTAAACATTATATTAGAAATATACATTGTATATAGTGTAAATATTTATTTGAATTGGACCAAATGTGCAGGTAACAATTCCTGCAGTCGTAAAACAAGGAGGTGGCACCTATGCATGTTTTATAACATCATAAACATCACTTTAAATGATATATAAGTATTATATGTAGAAAATCGTGTAAGCCCTAAGTCGGCAAATTTTTTTAGAGAAATGCACATAGAGCTCCTGGAGTCCTGGCTTCAGGACACAATGTTGCCACGAACTCTCGTCCGGCAATCTATTGCTTATATTTTAAATGAAAGTGTGCCAAATCAAGCTCCACAACCAGTCCAACAACGTAGGAAGGTGTGTGCCTTCTTACCTCCAAGATTACGGTGCATGACAAAACATTTTTAAGGACGTTGCGCAAAATGTCATGTGTGGCGAACACCAAGGGACAATCTGCTGCC
Source organism: Nephotettix cincticeps (assembly GCA_023375725.1). Taxonomy (NCBI): domain Eukaryota; kingdom Metazoa; phylum Arthropoda; class Insecta; order Hemiptera; family Cicadellidae; genus Nephotettix; species Nephotettix cincticeps. The sequence goes on along the minus strand of CM041787.1, from coordinate 31,532,284 downwards.
AGTGCCAGAACAATTAAGATTTGGGACATTAAACTCTTGTAAAACATTAATTCAATGTTCACTTGAAGTGTTTTTATAGTTTAAACAATTTCGCCGTCATTAAAAGTATTTTTTATATATTTTCAAAAAAAGTAGTCTAAGAAACTACGCCTTTGTAACAACGCTTGGCTCAGGGAGCCTTTGTGTTCTAGGGTTAAATAGATACCAGCCACACTGTGGACATAATTATACCCTAGAAAATTTATATTTTTGTAAAACAGGAAATAAAATTGAATAGCTAGTCTTCTGTTTTACAGAGGATCCTTTTCGCTGTTAATACTCACCGCAGGCCGATCCTCCTCTTGAGTTCCTCTTTCTGCCGGTTGTACGGTGTGATGATGCCGATACTGAGCCCTTGACACTGGCAATGGCTAGTGATGCCTCGGACCAATGTTGCCACTAACCTCCCTTCCTCTACGTTACACTCTCCTCTGCAACCAAACATTAGGGCTTTGTGAAAAGTCATTTTTGGGTTTGAACCCTATCAAAACAAAAATTTATTTGCTATTCTGAATATAGAATATTTTCAAATAAAATATTAGTGTAGTTATTTCCTTCTACTGAGATGGTCTTCAAAATCTGGGCGTATAGACAGAAAAGCTCAATCGTTGTATATAAAAACAAAGACACTTATATTGTGAGTTTAAACTGCTGGCTGTAACACTACACTAAAAATTTAATTTTTATATCTTTTAAAAACCAAACTATTAACCTGTTAAGAAGTATGCCCGTCATGTGACGTGGCTAATAGCAGGGCCATGTAGAGTAGGTGTTTTACCAGTGCCCTCGGGAGTAAGAAAAAAATTAAGGATTTCTTTAAATATAATTTATTACTACAATAACACATTGGCGCTAAGCCAATTCTCGAGAAACATCGATGATACCATCCTGATAAACATAATTTACCGTGCCTAGTAAATTACGCATCACATCAGTTCTACATTATTTGTTTAAAAAAAATATTATTTTACTAAAATATTTTCAGGTGTAACAAACTATTATAAATATTTAATTTATTAGTAATATTTTAAGAAATATCAAATATCCGTCATCCTGTCATATGACATGGATGACTGGCGTACTCAAATGAGCCCATTTGTCGTTACTCCTCAACAGGTTTATTTTTAAAAATTTTGTAGTAATTTTCAAACATATTTCTCATATCTGATAAAAACAACTTTCAAGGAATTTATTATGGTAAAATGTTTTAAATGATAAAAATCCCTTTAGTATGATAAAAAACTGATTGAGTCTAAAAATATATCATATGAGGTTATAAGTACAAAAATGTTTAGGGTATTTCAAACACCCCACGCAAGTGGATACTTTTCTAAATACTGTGTGAGTACTTAGGGGATTAATTTCAAAAAGTCAAGTGTTTCAAAGTCAGAGTTGAAAAACCTTATAAACGACTCTACTGCAATGCATTTGCTCAACAGATAACTTATTTAGGTCTCTTAGACAAAGTTTAAAAAAATTACAAGCAGTGGTCAAAGATGGTATACTCACTCCTCAGCACTCTGTAAGTAGCAATGACTTAGCACAGTGTATGGCGCCAGAGGGCAGTTAGGGATCCTGTCCACCAGAGACTCCGCGCTTCGTAGCTTGTTATCGTAGAAGAACTGTGATGGCCACTGAGCAATCTCAGGGTGCATACGATACTGTGTATTTAAGAAGTGGCATGGATGATTCGTATCCTTCTTGTCACGTAGGTCTTTAGTCCACCAGTCGTAATGCCTGGAGAACAGTGACTTTTCCAGTCCATAGACCTTTGCTGTCTGTAACAGTAAAACATGGCATTTTTAACTAATAATCTTTTCAGTGAAAATGAAATGATTTCTACTACCATGTTACCTTAATAACATGTTTAATGTCAACAAAATAGTTGTATGACCAGGCTAAGTTTTAAATGGCATGACAATTCTGCAGATAGTTGAAAGTATTCAGCTATTCAAAGGCTTAAGATTTCCTTCACAAATAATTACACCAAACACAGGGATTTTCCAATACATTCATTTTAATGTAGAATTCAATCACTATGCTGCATAGAACAATAGAGTACTGTTGTTGCAGCTAATTTGACTTACCCCATTGGCCTAAATGGCTACCTGACTGTTTCATTGCACTTCGGAGACCATAACTGGGAACAACAAGATGAATTTGTCACAATGTTAGCAAGTCTTTTGACTATCCAAAGGACACATCTTCCTTTCTTCCTTTGGATCCTCCTTGTTTATTTTATAACTTGGATTCCCACTTGGTCACTCTTGACCTCGGGCAGGTAGCTGCAGGACCTGAACAGGCTCAGTTGTCTCTGCCTCACCGGGCAGATAGTCCTTTCTCATCCTCATGAATCTTTTTGACTTGGATATGTCTTAAGCTCGGGGGAGGGATGTAAGCAATTTACATCACATGAAAATTGTAACATAGGTAGTATCATATGGCAAACATTCTCTTTAGACTCATCCATGATCTAAGCTATTTATTTCCCAAAAGGAAGTAAATACATTTTATTCCAGTGGCTGTACAAAAGATGAACTATGGTCACAGTGACTGGTCAGCTTTGCTCGAGTCTTCTATTCCTATTCTGACAATGACCCTAACTGCCAACCTCTAGAATTCCAACCCAATATCTTAAGATAAGGTAAATGGGGATTTTACTAAACATTGGTGTATAAATCTATAAAAAAACATAGATTGATCATCACCAACAATGACTGTAAATCAAATATATTGAAAAAGTTTCTAAGTGTGTAAGTCTTGGGATGTTATATTTTCTGAGGAGGCAGTGGCCTTGCAAATAGCTTACTCTTGACTATTTAACTGCATAATTACTGTAGTTATACACTTATACTGTGGGGGCATGTTCTTTGTGGTACTACGTCTGCAGAAGGTTACCCTAAGGATCCTAAAATTAATCAGTGCAAAGATCATTCAGGAATGTGAGTATGGAAAATTTCTTCCCGGGCTCTGTACTCTTGTAAAGCACATCTCTTTTGTAGGGTCTGATGATATGACAACCCCAACACTAGTGGAACATAAATATCCCTAAATACAGATTAGGAATGATCTTTGAATATAATCTTCCCCTTAATAAACTGACTTGGACTTGTCAGTAAACTGCCTATGTGAGCATTCTGAAGACACCTTCTCTTGAGACAGACATCAACACAACAATGGTTTGTCATGAGGGGTAGCTGTATGAAGGCAGTCATGGTACAGTGTAATTTAATTTATTTTGTTTTTCTTAGTTTAGTGTAATAAGTATGGGTCTGCTGGCCTTGGGTCGGGGTGAGCCTATAATTCTGGCCCTCGCTTAATGGGTTGTCCTCGCTTAATAGAAACACTTAATTCATTTATAAAAAGAACACGTTTTAATTTTTCACTCAGGTAATCAAAGCAAAGAATTTAATTTCTGGCTGATATATATACAGTAGAACTTGGATAATTCGAACCTCAAGGGACCAGAAAAAAAATTCGAATTATCCAAAAATTTGAATTAGAAAAGTTTTCCATGTGGTTGAAATAAACAATTAAACATCATTTTTTTAACATTGTATAATAAAAAAGTTAGGTTAATGAAGATATTATTGATTAAAAATCCCAATTTTTGTTAAATGTGGATAATGTGTTTAAAGGGATCCCGAAACTAGCTTTTTCAAACTTTTTCAAATCCCTTCTCTACCTCCTTGATCGCCGGTATTTATTCTTGCAACGTCAGAGATTTGTATGTTCGTTTTGACGAAGCCATCATACACACGACGAGTTAACATGAACGCAGACGAAGTCACAAATGCCAACACGAAACAAAGACGACGAATACCGGAATAAAACCACCATCAATGATACACACGCTACTGAACTGCGTCGGCACCGTGTAGTGAAACTAGAGATGTCAATGTTGTGATTTATGAGCAGTAGTGGACAGGTGAGGGGGAGGGGTATAATGTGACCAGTCAACAGCAGGTGTACGTGCTATGAGAAGGATTGGCTGGGGGTGGGCGCGTTGATCTAACTAAAAATAGTCTGAGGACAGGAAGCCCTGATGTCGTTTCCTGGAAAATCGTACACAATGACTTGTTCACTTTATAGATTTATGCTGAAAAAACTTCGAATTATCCAAAAAATTATTCGAATTAACCAGGATATTTTAACATTGTTTTCATATAAAATTCTAGGGACCAAGACAAAATTTCGAATTAAGGAAGTTTTCGAATTACAGAAGTTCGAATTATCCACGTTCCACTGTACTACATAAATAAAATCGGAAAACAATCAAAAATAAAAAAAACAAAGTCAACATAACGACAGACGACATAGTGTTGAAACAGCAGACACAAGCAATGTAACAAATATTACTTTGGTTCAATGGTGTATAATGTCCATGAGATAATGTGCACTTAATAACTTAATACGTTAGCTGCCATGTCACCCTGATCGGTGTGACACAGGTTCTCATTCGAGAGCACTGTCTCTCCGATCGGGATGATAACAATCACTTTAGAGGTTATATTTTTTGTTCTAGTTTTGTCCTTGACATTTAACCCTCCAACTGGCGTTTAGTTTACTGTTTACTGGCACTGGCATGTGCAATTTGCAAACATTCATCTCTTTTACTCCTAAAGCCTTCTTTATGGCCAATATGTCAAGTATTATGTATCATTCTATTTGGAAAGAATCAGTGAATAATTTAGAGTCAAATTTGTCATGTATAATGATAAAAATCGTTTCATAAGCATATATAATAAAAAAAAAATAAAATGAATTACTAAACATTCCTTAGTGTGGAGGCTACATAAATGATGATAAAATAAAACTGAGATATACAAAAGATGGGAAATTTTGTTGGGATTAAGAATATATATATATATACTTTATTAGGGGGTTTCTTAAGTTGTTATAATGAAAAACTATTTTTTGTGCATGTAAATTTTATTCATCCCTGAAAAATCATAGTTTTTGGCGACAGTTAGTTAGTGATATGTGTTACATTAACAGTGTATAAGAAAGAAAAATGAAATATATGTATTACCATAGCTTAAAAATAACATAGAAAAATGATCCCACATACCTTTTTTAGTTGTTACTCAATCAGATAATATGCATTTTTCTAGGCTATTTAGGCTACTTCATGCAAAAGTTGATCTACCACCAATAATTTCTCAACTACCTCAATTCCTCTTATAGCAATAAATAACTAACAAAATAACTTCATATTAATAAAAACACTCTAATACTAACTACTAATGAAATTAATTTCAACAACAAAACATCTGCATTAGGTCTCTGATTTTTATTCTGAACTCGACAAATCTCGTCTGATTCCTCGTCGTTCTTCCTGATTGTTGCGGTCTGTCTGTCTGTAGTGATTCAGCAAATGAAAACAGTTTTGGTGGATACCTATATTACAACCTGGGCACCATCCTTTTTTCGAATTTTTCTCTGAACACACTACACAGTCTGTTGTTTCTATTGGGGAGAAGAGTGAGTTCATGCTTAGGCCTCTCTCGCTCTCTTCGCTCTTATCTTAAGTTCTTCTACTAGTTCTTTTCACTAAGACATCTCTGTAACTGAGTGGCCTATCTGTATTCAGGTTTATACAGAATATAAGCATTATGCAGAACCATGTCAAGAAAATTGGTGAAAATCCATTTCCAGTATTTTCTGGTTGTACGGGAGCAAGAGTATTAGTAAGTCTTGTCCTTGGTGTCAACGCCTCCCATAAAGCTGTTATATTTTTCAATGAGGATTGGATTTACTATTATTTTATTACTTTTTTTACATTTATAGGGTTTATTTTCTGCATGGCAAGCAGTTATCAGGCAGTAAATCAGTTTTCTTTTTTGGTCTACCTAAACCCCATAAGTAAAACATCTTTTTTCCGGAAATAAACAGTCTGTCCAACTTCTAATTTCTTATTTAATAAACTTTTTGATAAACCTTTAGAATTTTTCTTTACTGTCCCTGTTAAATATGTGGCTCTTTCTGATAACTTTTTAGCTAAGGGAATCTTTGTATACCAGTTGTCTGTAAAAAGATTATAGCCCCCAATCCAAAAGGTCTGTTTTTCCTTGAAGACCAAATATAAACTTTTTCAACCGAATGGAAATGCGCTATATATACAGCGTTGCCAGTACAGAAGGCGCCTTTTTCGCTAATAATACATGACAAAAATATCTTTTCACGGTATATTAAGTTAAATGGTCTCACTAGATGATGGTGAATTTTAAAAAATCTCTTGGAAATAAAAAAATCATCCGAAAGTTAATGTTGGGGTTTTAATTCATACTTTACAATGTTCAAATATAATTGTACCTCTAACCCTAGAAGTGGCAAACGTTTAACCTTCAACTGTAACATAAAAATAATTATGCATCTCTTCTTAAAATATTAAGTATAAACAAAAAACCAAAACATGCCACCCTAACCATACAAACATAAAAGAAGCAAAACAGAAGTCCACTCCAATCCCAATAAAGCCTATAAATGACGTTAACTTACACCCAAGTTGGTCACCGTTTATTTAAGGTGGGCCCTCCCTCCACTATACCACACATTTTCAAACCAAATAGGGATTGCTCATGGTCAGGATTGGACCCATAGCACTTTCGAAAGGCTTCCGACATTTCACTCGTCAGCTAGTGCCGTCAACCTCTAGGACACTTATGTATAGGCGGAGAAAGTGCTTACTTGGCTATAAAGCATACTCTAGCGGTGGGGCAGTGAACTGATCAAAAATTCCTGTATCAGCTCCCAGAAGGCAACACGGTCACAAAATGTATGGTGTCTATCAAGTTCACTAAATTTACGACAGATGCCTCTACCTGCTACTTCTAATTGAATTTGTAAATGTGTCAAGAACTTTTCCACTTATAGGTTTAATCATAGAGAATATTTTACGTGATGCATAGTTTTTTGTTATCTTGTAAAAAATCTCAATATCTTTACCAATTTAAACATTTGATTTATTTAATTTTAGTTATGTCTTGTCATTGTTCAAGTTTTAACTCTTAAATATTTTAGTCAGATCCTATTCATTAACGGCATTAACTACTAGGGGCCTGTTTCGTGAATTACCGTACAACTGGTGGGTGTTATATAGCCTTATCTGAATGATAAAAACATTATGCAACTCTTCTTTTAATAATCAGTATAAACATAAACAAAAAGCCACAAAACTTGTCTCCCCCCCGTTAATCATACAATAGTAAAAGAGGCAAAACAGGTGTCTACTGCAATCCCAATTAAGCCTACATAGTTGACTTCCACCCAAGTCAGTCACCTATTTTAGGTGGGCCCTCTGTCCACTGTACCATACGTTTGCTAAATTGGGATTACTCATGGTTGGAATTTGAACCTGCGAACTTTGGCTGCACTATTTGGCTTCAATGTTACGCTCATTTGCATTGCACCTTAGCTGGTTACGCTAAGTACCACAGTCTGAAAAAGTGTTCAAGTGGCTACAAAACAAAGTAGTAGCAGCAAACTACAAGAGTTAGTTACAGCATTAGCTCACAGGCGGCGTTAAGGTACAGTAAAAGGCTCTGCGACTTAAAAGTTCACTGAACTGACGGCTGATGGCACTAACTGCCTGTAACCTGTCTCATGTTTGACCATCACAGTAAAGTGCCATAGCAGTGTTTGTCACATAGTCTTCTGGTACTCACGCCGGTTAACACCATTTTTTCTTACTTTCATTAATCTCAATACTTCATATTAATTTCACTCTGCATTTATTATTGCATCATGTAACACAATAATATCAATGTTGATGCAAACAAAAAGCACACTTAGTTAGATTATCATAGGCTATAAGGTGTCAGCCAAATGCATAAAAGACTGACTGATAATACCTCTGCACCTCATGAAAATGAGTCACATAGTCATGGAATTCTCGCACAATAACTTAGTCAATACTGCCTAATCTCATCCGCCATCAAAAAAAGCATTGAAGTTTAACATAAAAACATATCACATTGTGTAAGCTTACAAAATCCATTTTTTAATGACACAGGTGCAAAAATCATTACAAGTGAACAAAGAAAAGAGAAAATTATTTCTGAAATATTCAATACAAATTATTTCAAGAATAAGCAAAAATAGCAAAATCAAATACTGAATAAAAAAAAAAACAAGTTTTAGGTTGTATAAAGCAATAGTTGTTCCTATTTTAATTTATAGATCTGAAACTTGGGTACTAAACAAGAAAGAAGAAAATAAACTAATTGTCTTTGAAAACATGGTCTATATATATATATATATATATATATATATATATATATATATATATACACACACACGAGGAAGATATATGGACCCATGTAAGACCAGAGGGAGTGGAGAGAAAACATAGGGAAATTGGAGACCTGTATAATAACAGCAGACATTGTGAGTGAGACCAAGAGTCAAAGTAAGATGGGCTGGACACGTTTTGTGAACGGAAGAAGGGTCTCGGCTAAAGATTATCTCTAAAAATAACCCTGAAGGAAATTAACCTCGTGGGAAACCAAAACACAGATGGTGGGACCAGGCCAAGTCAGATATGCAGAGAGTTGGAGCCACGGAGAATAGGTCAAATTGGAGAGGCTTTGTTGGTGCGGCTAAATATCACCTGAGATATAGATGGCCCTGGGAGTAAGTAAGTAATTAGTTCACATAAACTGTAAAAAACAGATTGACATAAGGTAGTATTAAGTTTGGACTAGTCACATGGTAGAAAATATATTCAAACTAGCAATTCGCCTATCCTTTGTACAAGTTTTATGTCTCAATGTTAAGAAGAAAGATACAGTATTATGATTAAATATTTAACTGAAATCACAAATAAGTATAAAAACATAACAAATAAATATAAAAAAATACCCCCGTCGCACCAGACCTGTGTACTCAGCGAATTTCCATATCAATAATATAATAATAAATAATAATATATGACAAGTTTTATAAATATCTGTTGATAAATATGAGAGTTAGTTATTTGCCTATTCTCCATAAGATTTACATAGGAAAGAGTATGCAGGTTTGCTGATGTGATGAATACTGAAAGTAGGTATTTCTAGCATAAACAATTTTTATTTTGACTATTTATATCAAGTTTCATCAACATCTCTTACAAATAAAGGAGTTTACCTTATCTCTATATGATTAACATGGGAAATGAGTATGCAGGTTAGCTGCCATTATTCACACATAAACTATGATTTTTAAGCATAAATGGTTCTCAACCATATGAAGCTAAATATAAAGTTTCATCCCAAAATATTTGTTAATAAGTGAAACACTGTACTGTGTTTAGATTTTTTAATATCTCGGTAACCTTTGGAGATACAGAAAAACTTTAAGGAACTAGTTATGTAACTTTTTAAGTGAATTCTAATGGTGAAAGATAAAATTAGAATTTTTTACAATTACATATGAAAAACACAAAAAAATTTTTGAGTACAAAACCCCCCCAAACTACCTGATCCGTTTGACTGATATGTCTGGTTTACGAACTCATCCGAGCAAATTGAGGAATACACGTCTCTATTAAATTTTGTCTTGATCAGACCATTTTTACGAGAGGAATCGTTTTCACGGACACATACGAGCGGGTACCCAAAAGTAACTGGAATTTGTCTGCTGAGGGCAGAGCTTTGGTGGTACGGGTGAGCGCCACTAGGGCATGTCTAGCGCAACTCTTTGTCAGTTCTGTCCCGTGCGGGTCGTTGAGCTAGCCTGTTCTGTTCATCTGTAGCGTCAGTTTTTGCTTACGGGGGCGCTCACCCATACTACCAAAGCTCTGACCTTGGCAGACAAATTCCGGTTACTTTTGGGTACCCCCTCGTATATATACATATATATAAATTTTAACGACTATTGTTTTTGGTCTCTTGGCACCTAAAGACGAAAAAATAACATGGTCCTGCGCTTAAGTCCTACCATGAGACCTAAGGTAATAGCTTCTTCCCTATAGGAAATTCGCTAAAAATAAATTCTCAGCTCAAATATTTAGTACTAATTTAGATGAAATACACAAAATTTGAAAATGTTTAAAGTTAATCAAATTTGGTTTACATAAAGTTATATTTTAATCATGGTATGGTTTTAAAATATGTTTCAATTCAATATTAAATTTAAAGCCGCTTTTACTCTGTACAACTTTTTGTACAACTTGGTTGTGCAACCAAATATAGTAATTGGTTTGAAATTTTTTTTAATGCATTTTCAAAATTTTCAAATTTTTTTCAAAGTTTAAAAAAATTGTGTTTCAAAATTTGCAGGTTTCCTGTGACGTATCGGAAAGATCGAAGAAATTTTTGTTTTATAAAAATTTGTTGTACAATATATTAGACAAATGAAAGGTTGTATAGTAAAAGTTTTATAACACAAGTTGTACAGTGTAAATGCGGCTTAAAGCAATCTAATATATAATTTTAAATTGACAGCTAGTTATTTTTTCTGTTACACCACTATAACAGATCACATATTTGGTAAAACTTACAAAAAATGTCGCTAAAACAGATCACATATTTGGTAAAACTTACAAAAAATGTCGCTAATATCACTCAAAATTTGTTTTTGAGAGCCCATTACTTTATTTTAATATGTTGTGAGTCAGTTTAAATTAAGTAAAACCTTCTCCAAAAGGTATAGAATAATGAAAACAAATTTCATCATAGTGGTTTCTCCCATTTTCAGGGCAAAGTGTTAAAAAATATCTTTATCAGCGTTACAGAAAGACAGAAATTGAGATAAGACCAGTTTTTGGCTTCTAGGGCACAAAATGTAAAAATAACCAAAAATATCGTAATTCCAAGCAATGTACAGACAGAACTGTAATTTTATTTATACATATTTTAAATTTTACCATCACAAGGATAAATAATAGTTTATAAACATGTTGAGCTTTTCATTATAATTACCTTTTGCTGTAAGCCTCTGCCATTATTCCGTTGTAACAAGATGACAGTGTTGTACCTACTACAGTCGCTTTCTGCAACAGTTCTAGCTGGATTTCTTTAAATTTGGCTGCCTCTAATTTGGCTGCCCTCTGGTCACTCTTCTAAAAATACATATAAAATAAGTACACCAGAGTCTCAGTAATCTGAACGTCCGGATTATCCGAACAACCTGACGAGAAAAAAGGTTATTGATTTTAAATTAAAAACGAAGCAATGTAATCACAATTATAACATTTTAATCTACAGCACGGTTACACTATTTTACATTACCATGTTACATAACATGTTAGCCAATTTTCGTCATCGTATCATAATATAAACGTCAAGCATTCAGATGTAGCAGCACACTGTTGCTCGAGATAGCGTAGGGCGGATGTCTAGCTACAATCTCAGTATATCACAATAGATTTGATTCTCATGGTCCGACTATTTTCATTATTGCTTTTTGACAAACTACTTTTTGATCATTTGAGTTAATCTTCAGCAATGATCGCAATCGCTTAAAAATTAGGCCTTGACAGCACTGTTTTATCATTGTTTGTTTCTATTTATATGTCAATGTATGTGTCGTGTTTTATATTTCTAATGATGGGTCCATAACAGGTAGAACGTCTCTGCAGGAACACTTGATGCCGTTCAGGCTAAAGTTATAGTGGACAAACTGATATATGAACTGTGATAAGACGTAAGTTAATTGCACTAAATACATCGTTCAGGTCTATAATAATGGACTTTATTAGTACTTTTAATAAACTTTACACTGCACTTTCAGATAATCCAAACAACTTGGTAATCAGAAAAGGGTTTGTTCCCAACTAGTTCCGATTACCGGGGCTCTGGTATAGTAAAAAAATAATATCTTTTACGTTTCACATAAAGTCATACCAATCACATGCTGATCTACGGATTCCCATTCTTAACTGAATTAACTGTTAAGTTTTCTGAACTTATAAGAGACCCAAAACAACTTTTTAGCATAGCAGATGTGGTGAACTGAATGAAATAAAACAGTGAATTTTGTTTTAATTTTTGAACATTGAAATTTTGTTTTGATAAAAAAATTTTAGTACGAATTTATAGTAAAGCGAGGCTAGACTCACCTGTTTCCCACTCTCCAAAAACTTTATTCTTTCCTTCGTTTCGGCAAGTTTTTTTCCCACTTCTCTTATCTCACCTAGTATACTCGTTTCGTTAGACTTATTGTTTCTAGTTCTCCGTAGATCAAGCGAGTCCAATTTTTGTGACAGTTGGTGTTTTTTCGCTTCCAAGCATTGGAGCTAGAAACACAAGAATTGATTAAATATTTACCTAGTCTATTCCTTGTACAGTAAGCTTGACAACAATAAAAAAAACCTTAAAAATATAATCAGCAAATAAAAATTGGATTCAAATAAGAATTGTATCCAACTCTTAAACTGCCAGTGGAATAATTATATGTAGACATTGCCATTTAATTAAACCAAGACAATAGCTATTTGTGTAACAAAAGTGCAAACGATGTTATATCGCATGAGAGGTTCATATGGCAGCAGGATTAGGGTTCTCAATCCCGGGATCCCGAATCCCGGGACTGTCTATCAGCTGACTGAGCTCTTAGCGCATGCTTTTGGTTAGTTTCATATAGATTTGGAGCGTTCAGCGCATGTGGTTACATATCCGCCCTAGGGGGGATATGTACAGCTTATGCGTTCTTCCAACAGTGTGAAATGTAACTGTTATTGCACAGTTGTAGGAAAATATAAAAAATAACAGTTTACTAAACTATCCTCATCATTAATTTTAAGTCTAGAGAACGAAAATCAGTTTTATTTTTTTCCAAATATAGAGGATCATAAAAATCATAGGGTTATTGTATCCTTTATAATTAAAATGGTGCATGATTGGCTCAAAATGACGACCAAAATACATTACAACATTGATAATATCCACAGAACCTGGTAAAATAGATATACAGTAGAACCTCGATTAACCGTCACCCTCGGGACCGAGACCATGACGGATAACCGAATAGACGGATAACAGAAATAGTAATAGCGCCGCTTCAACTTAGCACCTAGACAGTGTTTGGCGTGGCAACTTCGCAATTCACTGCCTTGCATGTTATAGCGGCGCCATTTTAAGTCATAATTAATTTTCATGATAGACTTAATGTGAATTTATTTTAAATGAGAACAAACTAAACTACGCCAGGTCAAGTGAAAAATAATTTATTGAAATATTTTATTAAGAAAACAATGAAATATGAACTGTACATGTACGTATTTTTACTCTCAAAACTTTATGTTGCCGGTATTTAGTAATTAAAATAATCCGTCATTTTCTTTTGTTTCTTTCCCCGTCGAGCTTTTCAGGCTTTTCTAATTTTTCTGAGAAGAAGCATCAGCGTTTAATAATTTATTGTTTATTGTCGAGTACCACAACTACACGTTACCATTTCTCAGCCATAACAGACGAGCATTACACACCACGTATAAACAGAACTGTTAACAATAAACAGTAAAGCAGGTAAACACTAGTTGGCATTGCACTCGAAATCGACAATAGTTCACTGTAGCCACGCACCATACTGAACTGAAATGAAACGGTAGCAGTGGAATGCAGAAGACAGTATAAGGGATTAACCAGCAGGGTCACTACCCTTGCCACCAATGATTCACGCACAATGCAGTTGTGCAGTACAGTCGTCACTACTCATCATAGAGCCTCAACTCAAGATCCGACTCGGCGCTGACGCGGAAACATAATTATTTTTGCGCTAGCGGGGTGACGGTTAATAGAGACTGACGGTTAAAAGGGTGACGGTTAATCGAGGTTCTACTGTACATACAAAAAAAAAATACAAACGTAAATTGTACTATTTTTTTATAAATATTTCCTGATCTTATAATATTGAACATTCACAGATGTTTCCAGAGTCTACATGTTAGGGACACAATCTTACAGTACCTCAATTCTCTTCTCCTCGCCATCCTCCCCCTCTTTCAGCCTTTTCATTTCTTTCCTTGCCAAGTAGTCCAGAGTCAGGTGGGAGCAGCTTTTCTCACTCGACTGAAGAGATGCGACACGGATCACTCCAAATTGTGGAATACCTAACATGGAATCAATAAACATGCGAGGATAACAATGTATGTACGGACAATGTTATTGAATGATGGGAGGACGGCACTAGAGGTAACAACTAGTCTGGGGAAAGGTGCGGGATCTTATCAAAGTGTTAGACATCAAGTCTGAATCTGAAACGCACAAGAAGAATGTTTTAAAATTAATTTCTAATGTTCTATAAAAAATGGAAAATATTGCTTGATGATTGCTATGCTATATGCTTGATTAAAACAAATCATCTTTGTAGCTGTACAGTTAAATTCATTACTTGATTTCTTAGCTTGAAAACAAATTATACTAAACATTGATAACAAACAGGAATAGGTTTAAACATTAGTAAACTCCAAACTTAAACTTTCACTAAGAATTTCTTTAACTGTAAAAGAGTTTTTCAGCTAAAGAAATTTACTCCTTTTACCATTTCTAAAGTTTTCGACGAAAACTTTAGGAATGGTTGAAAGGAATGTGACCTATCTATAATTATTTATATCTAATTTTGAACCCTTTTTATGGATGGGGATTATGTGAGTGTATTTAAGTTGTGAAGGAAAGATGCCCTGCTCCAGAGAAAGGTTCACCATTTTTCCAAACATGGGGGTCAAAATATAAGCGTTGAACTTAAGAATTTTGATTGGAATACTATCCCATCCAACTGAGATTTTATTTTTCAAATTCATAATTATATCATAGATAACTGTCTGTCAGTCTTGGGAATTTTAATTCTGGGAAATTGCAACATGGTAAGAGCATTAGGAATATTGACAGCGGGTAAGACTATCAGCAACTGAGCTAAGGTACTGATAAACGTAATTAGCTATTATTTTGGTATCAGAGACATTTACACCATTTCTTGAAAGTTCTATGTTATTGATTTTTCTGTTCCCAATCCCTAACCGATCTTTGACAACTATCCAAGTTGCTTTGGCTTTATTTTGTGACTTCTTAATGTAATTACTATTTGCCAGTTTTTTTGCTGGCCTAACAACCTTATTGAAAATGAGTTTGTATCTTTTTACATATTTAATAAAACTAAAACACTGCTAAAACTAAAATCAGGTTAAGAGTAGGAGACTTCGATGGATGGGTCATATCATTAGAAGAGAAGAAAGAA
The DNA here is from genome assembly GCA_023375725.1 of Nephotettix cincticeps. Taxonomy (NCBI): domain Eukaryota; kingdom Metazoa; phylum Arthropoda; class Insecta; order Hemiptera; family Cicadellidae; genus Nephotettix; species Nephotettix cincticeps. The sequence goes on along the minus strand of CM041787.1, from coordinate 31,517,089 downwards.
ACACAATAAAACAAGTGTGGAAATGCAATCTGACGGGGAGGAGACCACGAGGCAGGCCAAAGAAACGCTGGAAGGATGAAGTAAAAAAAGACATGACCAGGATGGAAGTGGATGAAGACACCGCAAGAGACAGAACAAGATGGAGGCAGTGCGTTGGTGAGGCCAAGTACCACTTGGGGTACAAATGGCCATGGGAGTAAGTAAGTAAGTAAGAGTAAAATCACTGCTTAACTTAGCCTGTGAGTGCAACTCTCCCTTCCTTTTTGAAGATATCTTTATTCCTAATGTGATTCAATTTTTGTTTTGCCTATTTAGTCTATTTAAAACAGTTTTTAACGGAAAATATTCATTAAACATAAGAGTTAATTCTGCAATAAAGTTATTATACATACATTCAACACCCTGATCCTCAAACATTGGCAAATCAGAAATGCTTAATAAAAATTGTATCATTGAGTTATCATCTAATATTATCTGTTTGTACATTAGTTTGGGATTGAGCAATAACAATTATTTTGTAATATGTCTAAATTAAAATCAGCACATGAAACCTTTTTTCCCCTCGTTTTTCCTTTTTGAATGAATGAATGAATGAATATTGTCTTTATCCATGAGCGTTTTTCAACATAGCAGTTGCTTTACAAAAAAATCAAGTAAATTAATTCTAAAATACATTATAAATATATATAAAGATTACATAAGTTTTAAATGACGCATTTACCCATTATCATTTGTCCCATTGACTGGCACAGTGGGACAAATGATAATGGTAACCCATTAAATAACCCATTAATGATAATCATTAATGGGTAATGGGTAACAAATGGAAATGGGTCCTTTTTTAATATCTTCAAAAGGCATTCAAGTTTTTTAAGAAATATTTTTATACTTGTATACTGCGGCACCCAGTAAAGTGATATAAAAAAATATTTTATGCTAAGATTTCAATGAGACCCAGACAGAGATGGTGGCAATAGGTTAAGACTGACATGGAGAGACTGGGAGCGACAGAAAGAGATGCTGAGGAACGAAATACGTGGAGACAGTTTGTTGGTTCGGCCAAATGTCAACTTAGATATAGATGGCCCTGGGTGTAAGTAAGTAAGTAAGATTTCAATGAACGACCCTTCAAATACATATTCTTCATTGAAAGTACACAGATCAGGCCTTTTTTTAAATTGTAACCCTCATTGGCTGGGCCTCTCTCGTTCTAATGGTGTTGAAGCTCAGCCGCAGACTGCAAGAGTTGAACACCAGACTAATCGGAGCCCACCAAAAGTTGTAGATTGCTCACGAACTCATGGGACAGACCTCCTCTCAGATGCCGCTGCTGATTGGATGTCTCATCAATTACCACTATCTTTATATCAGCTCCAGTAGACTCTTGAAATTTACGTTTGTTGTCAGCAAAGTGCTCTAGCTTTAATTTGTCTCTGGTGCATCCTACTGGGGATCAAATAAGTGTTTAAAATTTTTGTTTTGGAAAATACTGGGCCAAGCTTAATAATGTGTCATTGTAGTGAGATATCAAAGGTTTCTGAAAATATTCTTCCTTGGTGATCAAGCTGTAAACTCCGGAGCTCTCACTGATTTCCTTATTCATGCAAGATGGGGTTAGATGATATTAGATAATGATGGTTTGCCATCCTTGAAGATAACAGCTACACCTTCAGACATATTATTTGCCCTATGAAAGTCTGCCGAAACACAATGTGCAAATGCTGTGGATTTTTGGTTACTTAGGTTATTAATCAGGTTTGCCATATCTGCTTCAATTATTTCTATTTTACTGTCTCTGTTTTCAACCTGAGAGGTTGATGTCATAGATTCATGCAAAGATGCATTTAAAGCTCTTGAGATTATGATCGTTCCATGCACTATTATTTATAAGATTTTAATACATTTTAAATTAAATAATTCAGATCCAAAAACATATTCATTCACATAATACAAGAGGTAAGGAAAATTGAAAATTTACACATTTTTAAACATAATTGTAAAAGACAAGCATTTGCAACAATAGGACCAAAACTGTGGAACAAAATAGCACAAAAATAAGAAGTTTAAGTTTTTCAAAATTTAAAAACGGATTAAACAAATTTTTTTATAACCATCCCTATTACGAAATAAATGATCTGTGGAGAGTAAAAGACGCTGATTTTAAAAATTGAATCAATAATAACAAAATCATGTACTCTTTACGTAGTTTCTGTAAATAAATAATAGTAGTTTGTTTGGAAACAGTACTCTCTAAGATCTGAAACGTAAATTGTGATGAGTTGGAGGATGGCTTGTTCTGTATGCGTGTCTTTTCTGGAAATAAAGTTCGTGATTCTTGGGAAAATGTTAATGAAACAAGAGCTAAAAACAAGGATAAAAAGTCCGGACTCGGATGGTTCGGACGCCCGATGGTCCGGACTACTTCTTGGAAATGAGTCATCTGCGCACGGTTGAGTTTCTCATGGCATTAATCAACAGGATTGGACGTGTTTGTTTATTTCCCGTCTAAATATAAATAAATAGCATAACAAACATCAGTTCAGTTTACAATAGCGTTCAATACGGATCTTCAGTGAAGCGGGAAATGGCTACGTCAGTGTAGGAATTTTTACACAGGCGGATGAGAGGGCAGCACTGGAACAACGACTCCTAATTTCTCTATGCAGTCGCAGTTAGTTGCTGTATGTTGAGCAACAGATCAGCTGTGGCTGTAATTTTTATGAGGAAACGGCATGATTATGCGTTTGAGAAAACAGTTTAAGCAGAAGAAAATAATAGATTTCTAATTATATGTTCAGTATTGTAAAGACAAGAGTTTTATTCTTCTTAGGTTAAAGTAAAAATACGTTGTAATAATGAGATGAAATTATTATAATATAAAGTAAGAGTTCTGTTCATACTGTAAAATAAAATTGTAAAGGTTCAATTCGCAGTGCTTTAAAATTTCATTCCTACTTATGGTGACACATTTAATTTATCAATGTTACAAAAAACTACGATCCATTGAGTTGGAAACAAAAACCTGTAATGTTTGAGAAAGTACACTTTAAAATCGTCTTAAAATGTGATTTATGTAGATACTATACGCTAATACAGGGTTGTAATTTTTATATTTATTAAACCGCTGAATTGGGTACTGAATTCTTTTTATCCGGACAGGGATCTCGACCCTAGGTGTCCGGATTAGAGGGAGTCAACTGTATGTTCGATAAAAAAATCCTTCAAATGTCTTCTACATTTTTAATTTAAGATTTATTACTAAATAAAAGAAATAAAAGTGAATCGGTAGTTAAGTTACCCCACTGGACAGTTTGCCTTTCAATAGGATCCATAAATTATAAGATCATCAAACCTATTGTTAAAAAAATTCCTCAACCGTTATTAAAAAATCCATACACTTTATGCAGACCATGTATTAAGGGCATGCAGTTTATTAGTCCAGTTCCATCATGGAGTTCACATCGCGTGAGTATCCTGAAATGCATTTTGTGATGGAAATGTTCGAGCTGCATAAAGAGAATACCGTGCTCGGTAGCCTGAGAGACAAGTGCCTAGTCCTCAGGTCTTCTCAAGATTACATCAGCGTCTTTTGGAATGAGGTACAGTATTCAAACAGCAGGATGAGGTATGTCCTGTAAGACATAACGTGGACACAGATGAATTGGTTCTAAATATGGTCTAAGAAAATCCTCAAATTAGTTGTCAACATATAGCCAATGATGTGTGAGTTTCCCAATGGAAAATTCTGAACATACTACACGACAAACACATTTATCCTTATCACTTCATCGAAGTTCAAGCTCTGGAACCTCTGGATTATGCTCCAAGAATTCAATTTAGTCGTTGGCTATTAAATTCTGATATTGAACAGGATCGATTCCTTAAAAATATCCTGTTTACAGATGAATTTAAGTTTATGAGGGATGGTGTTTTTAACATTCACAACATGCACAATTGGGCACAAGAAACTCCCTAAGTGATACAGGAGGGTTCACACCAAACAAGATTCCATCTTAATGTTTGGATTGGAGTAATTGGAAACCAGCTTCTAGGTCCTCACCTTATTCCAGAAAACCTAAGAGGTGAAGCATATCTGTACTTTCTTCAGCATATCCTACCAAATCTTCTTGATGGTCTTGACCTCTCCCAACACCAAAGAGACAATGTCATTTTCCAGCAGGATGGGGCCCTTCCCACTTCTCCAACATTGTGCGGAATTGGTTGAAGCTGAACTATCCGACGTGGATAGAATACTGAGGACCAGTGCCTTGGCCGGCCAGGTCTCCTGATCTATTCCTTTGAACTTTTTTGTTCGGGGCATGATGAAGGATATTGTTTATTCGACCCCAGTGAACTCAGTGGAGGAGTTGACAATTCGAGTTGAAGTAGCTGCTCAGGTTGATTGAGAAAAACTAACTTTGAATGTAACTGTTCAAACCATGAGAAAGCGTGCAAGGGTTTTAAAATTTTTTTTAATTCATAGGTAAGAGACCACGAGGGATAGGACAAAAAAATTGTGGATTCCAACTCGACTTAGTACGTAGTTTACTTGAAAAAATTTCGTCACACCGACCTCAAATCACCAAATTCGATTAACTGAAATGTTGCACAATAGGGTGAACTCCAGTCTCAAGAACTGTGATAATTCTTTTGGACTACTTGATTCAAATTGGAAGGAACACAATTTGGTTGTATCTAATTACATTTATTTGACACTTCCCTGGACTACTTACCTCTGGCATCAAGAACAGTATTCTTACGGTTCACCAACTTCGAGACAATATCATCAATGGCCAAGTTGGATGGCGTGCAAATTAGGATCTGTGGAAATCCTTCCGTTGTCTTATTTATGGTGAAATAATCATACCACATTTGGAGAATTATATTTATTATCACCTCTGATTTCCCACAACCTGAAACACACAGAGTAACACAACTTAAAACTCGCAACTCTGATAGTTTCATCATATTGAAAGTAGTCTGCCCTCAACATAGATAACACATTGCAGATCACGCTGTGAAACGCCCACCCGAGCCTGGCGGAACGTCACCAAGACAGCGGTAACGTCTACACTTTCTTTGTGGTTATTTAGGTTATGTAAACATATCTTATGTGCAAATCGTCCACTTATAATTATGTATCATAACTAATATCTTTATTAATTAATATAAGTAATTAATTACTTATAGTTAATATCACAATATAATTATGTATTTATCAATTTTTAATAATAATCTTTTATTTGCAGTATTGAAGTAGTATAATATAGTACTTCAATTTTTTTTCTTCATATATTATGTGAAAATAAGTGATCATTTAGACAAACACTTCATACAATTTGACCTGAGTTGTCAGATGATGACGAAGACGATGAGTATATTTTTCTATAATTTAAAATATACTAATTTCTTAGTTTTTATTTTAGATTTTTTGGTTTTATAATTTAAATAGGACTAACTATATTAAATATAGTTAGTCCGGTCTATGAATGTGCATATAAAAGTAAAAAAAAATATTTTGCTGATCATATATGAACCCTTGTATAATGTAGCTATTTTTATTTTGGCAATAATTATAGTTTTTACTATCCATATTGATAGGTATTTTTTTAAGAAATATGGAGCCAAAACACAAAGGGTTTTGATTGAAAATTTTCAATCTATCAAATGATAAAGTTCACTTGCTATGGTGACTTGTTCTATAAGTTAAAAAAATATGTACAGTCTCAAAAAATCTAATTATCTTATGGGGAGTTGAGACATAAGGTTCAGACATTGTTTACTAACTTCATCGTATTAGCAGTACTCTGAGCAAGAGTAAATGTTGCCTTGATATAAATTCGAAGTTCATAGATAAATGATTTTGATGAATTTTTTATTCACCAGACCTGAATCCATTAGATTCTTTTCTGTGGGCCATTTTAAGTATGTGGTTTATGACTGACAGCCAAGATCCCTAGAATAATTAAGAAGATGAATTCAGAGTGATTGGAGAAAAGTAAAGAACCAAACTTTCTAGAGTGTATGGATCATGTTTGAAAAAAGATTGTACTACTGCAAGGAGGTACAGGGAAAGCAATTTGAACATTTAACATTTAATAAAATAAAAAGGCACAATAATTTACTATTTCTTAATTGACTTTTTAAAATAAAGAGATTATTAATGTTATCGTTATCATTTACTAGAGCCATCTTTAAATTAAAATGTTTTAAATGGCTGCCATTTTGGTTATGTGTAATATATCAACATCGGATTGGCTAATATAAGGGGTCACTTGATATGGGTTTAAATTTGAAAATTTTGAGCAAACCCACAACCCCATTACCCCTAAGAGTGCAAAATTTCAAAATAACAATCATCAATTTAGCCCCTCATATCGGAGAAGATTACCACGAACTGATTTCAAATATATCAAATAGTAAAAAAGTTAACTTACTTTTCAATCACTCTGTATATCGTGTGCTATTTTTTTATCCATGTTCCTCTGAATAAAATGATATATAATACATTAATAATTTAATTCTAGGTTATTAGAGGGAAACTGACCATAACGGTTGGTTTTAGAATAGGTTTGCTACAACCACGATTTTGATTACACATAATCGCTCAGCCACCCGTCACTGACCACTGACTCACCTGGGGGTCCATGAACCAAATGAATCATGGTGGTGTCCTTGATACACTCCTTGGCGATTTTCAGCACTGTCTGCTTCTGTGACTCATTCAGATGATTCTAGACAAGAAATAATTCAGCATTTACTGTTTCACAGATTAACAATGAAAGTAATTAGCTTTTAATGAGAAGACAAACAAACAGGTAGAAGACTTTTAGTGTTCATATACAGAAGAACACCCTCTGTTAACCAGCCCCGGATCAACTGGCACCCGCTTTAACCCATTCCTGTCTGGCAGAACGGTAGACGCTTGAGGCCACCCGGGCTGAACGAAAATCGAGCCTCGTTCACTACGACCGCGCGTCACTATTAGCGTGAAAGAATTAACAGTAACTTCATGAATTATATGTTTTGATTTTTTTGTTCTGTTCCTTATACTCTTTAACTGCGTAAACAATCACTTTTAGCAAGAAAAAAAATTATTACTGTACTTTTTCACCAGTTCCAAGCTGTAGACTTAGAAACAAGTAGGTATTTTTGTTTCGTCAAATTTTACTTTATTTTCAAAGGATTCCTTTATTTTACTTGGTAGATCTACTTCTAGTTACCTGCAGTAATAAATAGTAAATGATAAATCTTTAAATAATAATCATTATAACTGTATTATCATCAATAAATACAATCAATAAACGAATTGTGCGAACGAGAAAATAATTTACTGTCAATACGGAACATTTGACACTAAATAAGAGGATAAAAGAGGACGCCAACACCATCTATCGGATGAGAAATGAACTAGAACCCCTAACGGCGGAAAAAAGAACTACGTTGAAATATAAGCAGGCAACGTACATTGTTTGCTCATAACCAGCCCGCGGCCCGCGCCTCGGGACGCACGGCACACGTCATTAGACATCTGTCTAGCGAAATACGCTGACGTACAATGTACGTCATTAGACGGGGATGGGTTAACCACCTTGCCTGCATGAATGACCGAGATCGGTTACCCGCCCTGAATTTCAAAAAGGGCCCAGTTCAACCGACCTTTTCTAAGAATCGCAAAACTTCCGGTCAGACGCTTATCGATTTACCATAACCAAAAGATGCGTCCTTTTCGTTGTTTCTTTTCAGTGAATTCTTGGGTAATTCATCATGTGAGTTTGGTCAAATATTGTCAGTATATCGAAACTCTGCATTGCGTAAAGTACACATTCCGCATGTGAAAGTCCTGGAATAAGCGTAGTTCTTTGACTTAGTGCGCACAAACCGTGGAAGTTCAGTTTCATGACGACGGTACTTATCGAGGTGTTTTATACTGTATTGAGTGTTCAAGTGAAAATGACGCCAGTAAAGCGCATACATCATGTGACTAATAATAACTATGTAACTTAAATAAATCTGTGTGGGTAGAATTCAACTTAGGTTTTTATTAAGCAATATTCCTACTGTATGTAAAGATGTGATATGTTGGTGCAATACAGAAGAAAGTTGTCTTTCTGCATTATTTACATACTGTAGTGAATCAGGTATGTAATGCATGTTTGATCACTTAATACAGTAGTTCATTGTTAACTGAGTATATTTCATATTTCAAATTGGATATTATTAATAAAATATCAATAATATGTTTAATTATGATCATTTTACATTTTTTGGGGGTTTCCCGGTTTAACCTCCCTTTTAGTTTATCCAACCTATTCCCGGTTCCGAGTAGGGCGGTTAGCTACTGTACAGTGTTTCCAAATTTACATATATGCCGCTGGGCATTTGAGTAATTACAGAGCCCGTTTTATGATCTGGAGGTTGCCGCTTCAAGCCCAGACTGGGTCCAACTGCCTTTTAACTATTCCTTCATTGGGCAGTCATATTCAGGTTAAAATACCCTTGAAACATTCCTGTCTTAATAAATGTTATAATGATAAATTATACTTTAAAATAATCCTGTAAAAATTAAAATTTCAAAATTATTCAAAAAGTGATATAACGGTCACTTTTCAACTATACAATAACTTAGTTGTAATCAACAGAAAAAATTAACCATTAGCAAGAGTATATTTCAAATTTTTTGGCAAGCCTAAAATGTTCTATTGCGCCCCATGGTCACACAGCATACATCTGAATTATAATTAAATTCTATAGATTGTTGATTGATGTTATATTCATATAGAGATTATATAAATTCCTTTATTTATGGACAGATGTTGATAAAACTTGATATAAATGGTCAAAATATATATTGTTTACACTAGAAACACCTACTTTCAGCGTTCCTCACAGCAGCAAACCTGCATACTCTTTCCTATGTTAATCTTATGGAGAATAGGCAAATAACTCATATTTATCGACAGATAATGATAAAACTTATCATATATTATTATTATTATTATGTTACTGATTTGGAAATTCGCTGAGTACGCAGGTCTGATGCGATGGGTGTATTTAAATTTCTTGTGCCCATCATAAACAGACGTCCTACCTGGTGGTCTTTTTGCAAAGCACGTCCTAAACCGATGTTTCACTGAAGTAACGGATAAGTTAAGTTTTCTCCAGTTCAAGTAGAAAAAAAACTTTTTAAACTTATTTTTATTATTTACCATTTTTAAAGAAACATGAATGGGGTTAATGTAACAACAATTGCCACAGCTAGCAACTGGGTACGGCTAGTATCAGTCTCAGGACACACAGGACACAAAAGGGCAGATGGTCTTGCCAGAGAGGGATAAATTTCCTCCCTGGTAGGACCCAAAGAATTTTTTCCAGTCTCTATTTATCAGGGTACTTAGCTGGGAGGAGTAGCAAGCCCTCCTAGGTCTACGGCAAGCAAAGACACTGATGGAACCATTCATTAAGGAGTGTGAGGAGTTGCTCGAGCTATACAAAGAGGAGATCAGCCTGTTGGAGGGGCTTCTGACAGGACACGGCCCACTAAGTAAACACCTCAAAATCATTGGACTCAGAAGAGTCCTAGAAGGTTTAAATTTCCTGATAGTCTTTGTAGACCCTGAGGAATTTCGCGAGCTGGGTGTCAAGGCCTAGAGCTGTGGGACCAATATCAATCAGGGTGCAACAAAAGATCTTCCGGTCGTGGTATCGCAAGGGTAGCTATACCCTAGCTCTGTTCTTAACAAAAAAGTAACAAAAATGAGCCAACAATCAGCTGATGAACAACTTAAGTTTTTAGCAACCCATTAATGCAAATATTATGGGTTTTAATTATTCTGTTTCAATATTATTGATTTATAAAGTGTATAGTTATTTTTGAAAGAACCTGTATTTTCCCTTTTCCAATATCATTTTATCTACTTACAGCTTCACTTTCAAGTATGGTATTTTCATTTCTTAAGTTTTCAGAAGGCTAAATAACCTCCAATTTATTTTTATTTTTAATTTTAAATATCTTATTTTTTATATCTTGAAATATTTTATTTATCTCTATAAATAAAATTGAATGTATGTCTGTATGTATGTCCTTTACTCATCCGATCGCCAAGAAATTTTAGGAAGTTGCTCTACATGTGTCCGGGAAGGTTTTAGTGAAAAAATATTTTCGAAAACCCCATAAGTTTCCATTTTATGGCGTTTTAAATTTCTAATGTTAACCTTATGGAGAGTAAGTTTGTTTACAAATTGTCTACAACGAAAACATTTGATTTCTTAGCTACAGCTGATTGGTTTACTTTCCATTAGCAATATGCTTTACTATCCAATGCCATCTGAATTATTCATTAATGTTAAACTATGAAGTAAATGTGTACTGTAAAAAATGATCAGTTTTATTCACCACGTTAATAGTTAACGGTTTTGGGGGATTATGTATTTATATTTTTATTTTCTGTCTGATTAAAGTCACGTGTTTATATGATAATTACAATGTTTATATTATTACGTTTATTATAATAAACAGCTGTTGTATATCTTTCCTATAAAAGCCGTATTACAGTTAGGTTTTGGATTGGATTTGAAAATTGTGAATTAATCCACTCAGATTTATTTGTTTTATGGGAATGATATTAATATGTTTTATCGTTTCAGTATTGTTATTCACTATGCAGCGACCCAGAATATATAACCTTTCACAATGAAGCCGTATTGCTATTCGACTTCAGAACATGGCCAATCTTAAAGTTAACATGTGTTTACTGTGAGGCGTTACGAAGTTCGCCGGGTCAGCTAGTTTATAAATAAATACCAGTTTTAATCAATTTGTTAAAATTATAGTAAATCAAAATACAGTGGAACTTGGTTATAATGTCATTGAAGGAACCACACAATTAATGACGCTATATCAGAGTGACGCTATAAAAGAGGTTACATAATTTTAATTTAAAACCGAAGAAAAATAGGGAAACACATTTTTTACATGAAATTAAGACATTTAATGAAGGTAATTTGAAATACTCCGTAAGTTTATGTTTATGACTGACTGAACTTCTCTACTATATAAAAAAATCAAAAATATTGCAATGAAGTTCGGCTTGGTGAATTCAACTGTTGGTTTGATTTTAAAAAACAAGCCTGAACACACGTCTGCTATCTTACGTCCCTCCTCACACGCTCTTATAACTCACACCTTTTCTTCAGCAAAACCTTTCTCTTAACACTTGCCATTATTTTTCAATACTGTATTCGTAAATTAAAATAACGAAAAACAAACTGTAAAAGACGTACACTGAACTCAACGCAGCACTCACTTTGCACCACCGACCGAACTTTCTCTATTTAGCTATATGTTGCCTTCATCTCGGCCCGATTTTCTTGCCGTTATATACGAGGTTTGAGAATTTACTGACGATATATCCGAGGGTTTTTCCTATGTAAATACATACAGTTTGGCGGGACCTAAAAATAAATGACGTTATATCCGAGTTGACGTTATGGCCGAGGCCGCAATAACCGATTTACACTGTATTTGCTTTGGAAGCTCACAACTCTCAGAATGGTTTTTAAGAAATCATCTTACATTGACTATTATCCATCTTCAATACTAAAATGAAATCGTTCAAATTTAAAATACATTAAATTAATAAAATAATCAAAGTAGTGTAGTAAACATTGCACCTAGTTTGAAAATTTAAACCTTTTGAAGAATTTCTCACCACTAGAGGCTGGATGGCGTGAACCTCGTCAAGGTTGTGTCTCGGACAATTTTCCCTTGGCTGGTAGATCTGTCTGCTCAACTGGGCCACTGGAAGGTAGTCCAATGCCTCAAATGCTCTCAAATCTGATTTAATGTTCTTTAAAACCTGTTAACAAAAATTGCTCATTAAAATATCACAGCATTAAAAATTACAAGATACAGTAGACTCCCGATTATCCGCGGTAATGAGTGGCTGAGAGATCGAGTATGATCAAAATCACAGATAAAGCCACCCTAACCTAAATACTCTGGTAGTAGTTAAAAATGACTGTGAAAGCAAAATAAGTCGTAAAATCTAGGTTTAATAATGTGAAAGACTTCTCATTGACAAGATTACCTTTTAATAAACACAGTTTTATAGACATTATTTTCACATCGGTAAAAAAGTCCAATACACGAAATAAGTTCAGTATATTACAGGCCTACTGTTGAAATTACTGTCTTTATTGGCTTGGAGGGAAAAAGTCCATTATTGATTTTTATTTTTAGGCATTTGCTTTCTATATAGTTACAATAGTTGACCGAATTTTTCTAAGTAGGCCTACCATGAGATCGGACAGCAAAAGTGTCATTTTCCCCTCTACGAAGTCTTATACTTCCTTTGATAATGGCAGGCAGTTGCGTACGATCGCTCGCCCATGCCATGTGTGCCGCGGTCGGTAGCGATAATTTGCAGGGGCGAGGCTGGATGTTATAAATGTGTTAAACTTTTTTTGTTCACCGACCACAGATAATCGGGAGTCTACTGTTTTGTTACATTTTAATAGTGACAGATTGATTATACACAAATGCTTTTTGGGAAAGCAGTTCTAACCCAAATCTACTTTATTATGGAAGTGCTAAAATGTGAAAATTTAGAAACGAAATGTCAAGAAATTAAAGTGTTGATAAAAAGATAAGATGAATATTTTGAGAATCAAGTCTGAATTAGGTATTCTCAGAGGAGGAACTTACTTTGAACCTGACTCCCTGTTTGATATTGATCTGTTGGCCTCTGTCCCCTCTAATGACGATGTTCAGACCGTCCATGACCATGTTGGCGTTGGGGCTTTGTTCTCCTGTAATAAGGACATTACATTGTTCCTTTCCACGGTGATGAGAATTTATAAACAAACAAATTTCAATTGTTCAAGAGGTAGCAATATTGCTCTTAAAACGTTAATATTTAATTAAAAAACAAGACTCTAAATGAAATAATTTATAGACAGTATTTTAATTTCACTGTTCAGATACTGACCCAAGAGCCTTGTTCATTGGGCTATTAATTAATCATTCTGGCAAATTAATCAGCTGGTCTGTGTCATCAAATGTAGTACACTCTTACCCTTCATTCACATTAACCTTAAAATACACTCAAGTAATGCCAGAGTCTCAGTACATCCGAAACATGATGGGGAAAAAGGAGTTTAAATTAACCCTTAAAGGGCTACTGAAAATCACCGTCCGTGCTCATTTAGTGTGAAAAAATCTAAATATTATTTTTCCAATGTTATTTTTGGATTTAGGTAGCTTGAATAAAATAGAAAACATAAATTTGTTTCATTTGTATTTATTAAATATTTTAAGACTATTTTTAGGTATTAAAAAAGTATTTTTTTCTTCTGGACGAGCTGTTTCAGTTAATATTAATTATTTAATAATTAAAAAGAAACAAAAAATCCTGTTAGTCAAGTTTCATCATAGTCTAATAATATAAACAACAAGCATTCGGATGTAGCAGTACACTGTTGCTCGAGATAGCGTAGGACGATGTCTAGCCTACACTCACAGTACATCACAATATATTAGATTCTTACGGTCCGACTCTATTGAGATCTCTCCTACAGTGACCGCAATAATTTTGAAAAAGTAGACCTACAGACGGCACTGTTTTATCATTTTTCAATTTGTTTTTATGTGTCAATGTGTGTGTCGTTTTTAACGAATTTCCCATAGGGAAGAAGCTATTACCGTAGGTCTCATGGTAAGACTTAAGGGGACCATGTTATTTTTTCTTCTTTGCCTAGAGACCAAAAACAATAGTCGTTAAAATGTTTATATATATACAGGGTGTTCATTAAAGTCGGGGACAAACTTCGAGGGTTGATAGTTCTCATCAAAATAAACAAAAAATCACATATAACCATTTGTCGAAAAATCCTTCGTTTAGCCACTAGCCGCCATTTTATATTTTTTACAAAAAACGTTATATATCAAGAACTATTTAAGATACAGAAACAAAACTTTGCACACATATTTATTGGTCAAAGATACAAACAGTTTCAAAGTATCATAGAATTTGCTTTCATATTTTCAAAATAGCGGTGGTTAAAAATATTTTAATTAAAATAACAAAAAACCCATTAACTTTATAAAAATGTTACAAGATACAGAAAAGGTTGCTATTTTAATTTCAAATCGAACGGTACTTTGGTGAACGAAATCCGTCTACGGATAGGAGAGAAAATGCAAGTTCAATGTTACATTACAGGGCCCACGCGCCACTGCGGCGCGGCCGTGGCAAAGAAGCCGTGTTGTGCCAGCTGAACTCCGTGTCTTATTTTAGTATGGAAGTCGTTAATATTTTAATATTACAGTGGAACCCTTCAAATACATGTTCTCGGGAACTCAAAAAAAGAAATCGCTGGAAATTAAAAAAAATTTAATCACAAACTTATTTTTCAAGGTTAACACAAAAAATATGAGATTTAACAAACTCAGATTTCTTGCTTAAAGTCTGTTATCTTTAACTATTGAAGTGAAGAAAATCTTCACGCAAACGTAATTCCAAGCCACGTCGGTCGGTTGTTAGTGATACACACTAATCAGCAGGTAAACGCTCCCTACACTAGACACAGACAGTAGAAAGACACGATACGCATCCCAGTAAGGGTCGGGGAAGGGGGAGAGTAATTTATTTTTAGCACAGGCTCAACTAACAACAATGGCATGTCACGGGACATACATCCACCCGCCAAGGATACTGTCCTTATAAACATTAAGTCACACACAGCCTGTATAACCACAATCACTGCGTCTCCCGTCGCTTAACGCGTGAATACAGTGACAAAATAAGTGTTTAATATTATTTCCCGGGAAATCAGAAGAGGCTTCAGTTCCAATTGGTTCGGATTTGAGGGGTTCTACAATGAATAAATCTAGAATATATTATAAAAAAAAACGATTTATTTATTTCCTATATTCGGTTATATCCTTAACATTATGATTTTTTATTTGAGTGAAAATCTTGAAAGAGCTAGATCACTATGGCAAATCACAGTTTTGTATTAGTCGTAATACATCATCAACAGGCTGTCACAGCAAAAAAAAACCAATCACTTGAAAGAAACACAAATAACAGATGAGCAATCACGGTTTTCACTATGATTAAAAAAATCACAGGTGATTCCATCACTATTTGAATGTATTAAGTAGAGGTGTGCGGATATCCGAAAATTCGGTTCGGATCGGATATCCGAAACCGATCCGAATGTATTTAAAATATCCAAATTTTCGGATAGACTGTATAATTCAGAAATTTGAACAAAAACAACGAGATTTTCGTCGAGTTAATACCCGCGAAGCCGGAATAATTTTTGGTTAAGCCTTGATAAGACGATGAAATTACGTAGTCTTTCATCAAAACAATGTCGTTGACTGGTAGACGCGATACACTTATAGCGATTCGAATGACGAATGACGACCGCAGATGACGAAATTACGCAATTCATATCCAATCGGAATGTAAGCACGTCATTGGGCGGTCCGAGGATGCGGTATGATTATTCGATTCTTCAACTACGCAATTAAGTAACAATAAGTTCAACACAATATTGCATTTTGAAATACAAAGCATAGCGTCATCGATAGTTGCACCGAGTATCAGATTGCGGTTTGATATTGTTTATACTGTGTTGTATATTGTATATAAAATTTCATTTCGGCTACAAAAAAATTTGAATTGTTGATTTAATGTTATTGGTAACAAACCATCATAATAGCTCGTTTTGCGACGGGGTTTCCAGCAAAAATAATACTACTTCATTCTGATCGTCTACGTAGACGATCAATTGTTTAGTTATCGCATTCTCAACTACTCCGGGTTTGAGCAATACGATAACGTGTTGCCAAATTTACATTTGGCCTATTTCGTCTTTCGGTGTTCACATAACCAACAAATTTTCCACTTGTTTTCAATCTACATTTTCTCTTTGTTAAATGAATTTAAGCGTTATTAGTTTTACATTTTTAGATAATTTTAAGATGAATAACTAACTAGGTTACGACGAGGTACCATAATTTCACGGGTTTTCACGGGATTGTTACACAGCCGATCGGTGTATTTTATCTGCCAAATATTCCAACTCTAGACCTGCGCACAGGCCTTTGTTTGACAGCAGCTGCACTGTCGACTGTCACTGCCCCTGCCGATACGCAGATAGCCGATGGCATCGAGCCAACGTCGTCTGTCAAATCTTGATTCTTTGATAATGGTGATTTGTTTTTATCATTGTAATAAATAAAATGATTGAATCGTGAAATAAAATTGAGAATTAGTTGATTATTAGTAGAATGAATTGATGAATTAGTAGAAAGTTGATGTCATTTAATGGCGAATTATAAGGTTTCTGTTGATTTAATTTGTGAATTACGCCATATTAAAATTTGTTACTTACCAGTACAAAAACTTTTAATGCAGTGAAGTAAAAATGTTAGTTTTGTTGTTCATCCTATGAAGAATTTATGATTTTTTATGTACCATTTAATAATTTTGATAACATTTTATTGATTTTTTCCTAATTTATTCTTAGATAAGTCTGATTTCACTTTGTTATTGCCAGTATCCGAATCCGAAAACTATCCGATCCGAACCCAAACTATCCAATCCGGATCCGATCCGAACTTGAGCTATCCGATCCGAAAAAATTATTCACTATCCGCACACCTCTAGTATTAAGTTAGTAAAAATTTTATCGAAGTTTGACATCTCGATCGAGAAAATCTGTATTTGATAATATTGTGTGAACGTAGTATGAGTCAGAGGTTTTGGACTAAATGTTATTACCTGGGGTCTCAGGTTAATTTTAATGTCATCTCGGGTATTTTGTACAACTTGATGCTTTTCGTTCACCGACTTGTATTCGGGTTCACGCAATTACCCGAATTAACCTGAATTTTCGGGTACCCCCAGACCTCTACATATGAGCAGTGACAAGCCAGGTCCAACCATCACAGTTCCAATCTGAAGAGACAATGCTACTCACTAAGTCTGGGAGACACATCAGGATGAAACTCGAGTGATTTGGGCGGCGGACAATCTGTCACGTAACCAAAAATTCTTCTTTCTCCACCTTTTAGAATTTCTAACTTTCCGTTTGGCCCCATCCTTTGATTTTGTATAAATATAAGCGACAGCACCACTAGATCTCCAGGGCGTGGCCAGACGTCCTGTTGTTTGCGATCTAGTAAAACTGCAAACATTTTTTATATTATTTTTACAAATATTGAGTAAAATTGAAGCAGTAGACTTTCATAGTAAGCAAGAGTCCATTGGTTGATGGATCAGTTGTCATGATTCAAACTAAGTTTCCCAAAATAATTTAGATTTTTCAACATACAGTAGTTTTATCACAAGATTTGAAATAATAAGCAAAATAGAAATTTTAACCTTATCCCCATAAAATAAATTTGAAGCTCCAAAACACAATACACTGTGATTACCAATTTCTATAGCTCAGCTACCACTTGACGCAGAGGAAATATTTCAAACAGAAAATTGTTTTATTTTAGCTTTTTATTTTGTTTTAGCGAATTTCCCATAGGGAAGAAGCTATTACCGTAGGTCTCATGGTAAGACTTAAGCCCGGGACCATGTTATTTTTTCTTCTTTAGGTGCCTAGAGACCAAAAACAATAGTCGTTAAAATTTTTATATATATATATATATATTATATATATATATGTGTGTGTGTGTGTCTGTGAACACGATAACTCTTGTAGAAATGGTCCGATCGAGACCAAATTTGGTAGAGACGTGAATTCCTACAAATGCTCGGACGAGTTCGTAAACCAGACATATCGTTCAATGGGAACGGGTAGTTTGGGGGGGTTTTGTACCCCAAAATGGGGTTTTTTGCGTTTTTCATATGTATTTTAAAAATTTTTTAGATTTAATCTTTCACCACTAAAATCAGCTTAAAAAACTACACAATTTAGTTTCTTAAACGGTTTCTATCTCCAACGGTTACCGAGATATAAAAAAATCTAAACACAGTACGTTGTATTTTGAGGCTCCAATGTTAATCTTATGGAGGATAAGGAAAAATTAATATTTCACTTATTAACCAATATTTTTGGATAAAAATATACATTTAGCTTTATGTGGTTGAGGTTCATCCATTTATGCTTAAAAATCATAGTTTATGTGTTTATCATGGCAGCAAACCTGCATACTCTTTTCCCATGTTAATCATATGGAGAATAGGCAAACTCCTTTACTTATGGACAAATGTTGATGAAAGTTGGTATAAATGTTAAAAATAAATGTTTTTGAAGGTATAAATGCCCACTCTCAGTGTTCCTCACAGCAGCAAATCTGCACACTCTTTCCCATGTTAATCTTATGGAGAATAGGTAAATAATTCTCATGTTCATCGACAGATTTTGACCACTTGACTTGTCGTATATTATTATTATTATATTATTGATTTGGAAATTCGCTGAGTACGCAGGTCTGCTGCGACGGGGGTATTTTAATTTATTAGCTTAATTTCCTAATGAAAATTTAATTTTAACGAATTTCCTAAAGGAAAGAAGCTATTACCGTAGGTCTCATGGCGAAACTTAAATACTTGTGTGAAAAACTCACACAATTTGAAAGCACAAACCACTAGTCGGTTCAAAATTAACATGTGATACAAATCATACTTTATCAACTAACTTTGTAAACAAATTTGATAAAAATCTTAATTTAAAATAGGTTTGGTAAATATCGCTTGAAAACGGCATAAATGCCGAAATATGTTACCAATAAAGGAAGAAAAAAGGGTACTGCTGTAATTCTTTTGTAATTAATTATACTACTAAAAGTAGTCTTAGATTGTGAATTTTTAGATTATATATATGTGTGTGTGTACATCAAAATATTAAAAAATCTAAACACAGTACCTACATTGTATTTCAGAGCTATAATGCTAATCTTATTCTTATATTAATTTTTCTTAAGGAAAAATTCATACCTCCCTTATTAACCAATAGTTTTGGATGAAACTTTGTATTTAGCATCATGTGGTTATGACCCATTTAGCAGCAAAGTTGCATACTCTTTTTCCATGTTAATCATATATAGAATAGGCAGATTCCTTTATTTATGGACAGATACTTATGAAACTTGGTATACATGGTCAAAATAAAAAAAATATGCTAGAAATGTATAACTTTCATTGTTCCTCACAGCAGCAAGCCTGCACACTTTCCCATGTTAATCTTATGGAGAATAGGCAAACTCATTTATTTATGGACAGATATTGATAAAAATTGGTACATGGTCAAAATAAAAAAAGTTTATTGTAAAAATACCTACTTTCAGAGTCCACACAACAGCAAACCTGCATACTCTTACCCATGTTAATCTTATGGAGAATAGGTACTACTCACTTATTTATTATGGATATTGATCAAACCTGTTATGTATTTATTATTGATTTGGAAATTCGCTATGTATGCAGGTCTGCTGCGACGAGTCTATTATATACATTGATGTGCTATGTTTTCCAAACTCTGAATAATTGCTCACTACATTCTCTGAAGTCTTTAAAAACAATAATACTTGCATTGAGTAAATTGACATTATTTAATTCATGTATCACAGATACTGTAAAGGAATATGGTAAATTGCCGTAATGTAACTGTATAAAATTGTATGAATAGATGACATGAAAAAGTTAAGCATATTAGGCTTGCAAAGACATTGGGATTACCTTGGCAGTGTAGATGCTGTAACGAAGGGTTTTTACGGGTCTGAACAAAAACATTTGTAACTTTTACAGTTTTGCTGTCTTTGATATCAAGATTGTACAGAGGGTTCGTTCTGTTGTTCCTGAAATGAGAAATTAAAGCAAAATCTGGGGTTAAATTTTGGAAAATATAATAATATTGTTTAGACATAAAATAAGAATTAACTAATCAATTAATTAATTTAATTAATTAAGAATTAATAATGAATTTAATTAATTAATTAAGAATTAATTAATAATGAATTAATTAAATAATTTGCAGGGTGCATTAATTTTATAATGGCAGAGGGTACTTTCAGAGGCCAGCTGAGCCTTGTGAAATACTCAAGATTAAGGGAACGTGTCATAGGATCCAATTTCATTTGATCCAAAACCTTAAAATAGAGAAATAAACTCTGTTTCATAGGATCCAATTTCATTTGATCCAAAAGTATAGTCAGGTTAGTAAGTAATAGTCAGGGATGTTTTGGAACAGAGTGTACTTTTGGATCAAATGAAATTGGACACAATGAAATTTGAAATACAAAACCCTAAAAGAGAGAAATAAATATCTCTTGGTGGGAACCCTTAAACTTACGTCTACATCCACTTAAATAGTTAATATATGGTATAAATGACATAGAAATTTAAAACTGAATAATTAAACAACACTATATCTTGTGATATATATACTGGTTAAAATTTATACTCATAATAATAAATGTATTGATATGCATATAAAACATTGTTATTCTTTTATGTTTTATAAAGATTACCTCCTTATCCAAACATTCTCCGTCCTCCGTATTAATACTCCAAAAATAACCCAAAAACTGGCTGAGCATTCTCTCATGGCGACACTACCTGTCCGCCAAGTTAGATTCCGATGATTCGTGATAAATAATCAAGGTTGTAAATGCATTGGACATTTTTATAATTCCTTCTTCTAATTTATAAGGTTAGACACATCGGGCGTCCATTGTCCAAATCAAAGGGCCTTTGTCACACAGAGGCCCTTTGAGTTTTCGCTTGGAAAACATTTCACCTACTTTGGATTTTCCACCAACAATCCTGGTCAATCAAAATTGTGGAATAGTTTTAGTCTCAGTTCCAGACTGAAAATTGTTCAAAACTATAATATACGATATTTTATAAATGGCATAAGCGAAGGACTACATTTTTTTACAATTACGTACGCAAATAAAAATATATATAAAAGTTATAATAACGAGCAAACTCTAAATTAATTTTCTTTCATACGTATCAAAGTTACAAGGTCTACATTTAGTATTGATCTATAAAGCAAGTAGACCTACTGGTAATCAAATCTAATTAGTGACGAAAAAGTAATGTCTAATTTAAAAAATATATAACATGGTTGAACTGAGTTGTTTTTCATTTATTTTTTACAATTTAATGTTATTACTTCGTCATTATTATCTTGCTTCCAAACACTGGGTCATATAACCTGTATGAAGTCCGACTTCAAACAACAAATATTTTTGTGGTACAGAAGAACGTGTAATAAACATATTTGCTCAGGATGTATTACAAATAGTAAAATGTTATACCTGTATCATTAGAAAGACAATGAAGTTATGTTTTGTGTACATTATTGTTTTAAATTATTATTTTGCAATACTTGACTGTGGTTTTCCAAAATACAACACTTATCCGAAGTTGTTAGAGAGAAATCTGTACTAACGTAGGCCTGTGTTTATTTTGTGTTGTTCTTTATTGTATATTTGTTTATATTACAGCACTCTACTACTTATTAATGCCATTCACTTCTGAATTAACCAGTAAATTCAGCAGTGAATTGAGACGAAAAATTCTAAACACCTTCAACTTGAAGAAGCAACCCCAGTATGTTTTAACTCCTCCAATTTCTTCTACACAAACCCAGCACTTTTGGATCGAATGAAATTGGATCCTATGAAACAGCGTTTATTTATTTCTCTCTTTTGGGATTTTGTATTTCAAATTTCATTGCATCCAATTTCATTCGATCCAAAAGTACACTCTGTTCCAAAACATCACTCACTATTACTTACTAACCTGACTATACTTTTGGATTGAATGAAATTGGATCCTATGAAACAGAGTTTATTTCTCTATTTTAAGGGTTTAGATCAAATGAAATTGGATCCTGTGAAAGGGACCCAAGATTAACACATTACATATACCATTGTTACACTTTTTAAACATTTAAATTCTATAAAAATATACTTGCTTCGGTCGCTGGGGGCTCTGCCCTCAGATATTAACAACAAATATTAATGTTATTATCATATAAAAAATAAAATCTTTATAGGCTAATTGTTTTTATTTTTAATAGACATTTTGATATATATTATGTAAAGTAAATCTACATTCTTTTCTACACAGGGGTGCTTGCAAAGCATAGCTATGCACTATAAATTTCTAAAATTGCAGAATACTGGGCATATTTTGCGTTAATTAAATAATTCATGTTTTATTTTTAATCTAGACCTCACAATTTATACATCATTTTACAGATGAAACCAATAGCTTTGAGAAAATTTAATATTTTACGGGTCTTTTTAGTAAAATTCTTTTGTAATTTTGATAATGAAAAACTATAGATATTGCCAAAAATAAAAATTACTACATTACACGTGTTTATATATGATCAGCTAAATTTAATTTTTTTTATTTTTAGGCTATATGTAATTTATTCTATTCAAATTTTTTTAAACAAAATCTAAATTAAAAACTAAGATTAAAGAATATCTTTTATCTTATATTTTAAAATAAATATCTTACTCGTCTTCGTCAACATCTGACAACTCTGATCGTATCATACAAAGTTTTGTCCAAATAATCACTCATTTTAAAATAAACTACTTTAATACTACAAATAAATAATTTATTCTAAATAAACACATTATTAGTGAACAAATTGCACAGAAAACTCAATAACAGAAAGTAAACAATGACGCCAGTAAATACAATACAGACGATTAACCTGAGCTCAAGTCAGCTGACACTGTGGAACTGCGAAATATGTAATAACATTATAATAATTATTACTGGCAACTACTAACATTATAAACGGCTCATCAAAAATGTCCAATTGACCTATTTCATAACAGAGAATGTATTAAGGAGCATTTTTATAAATTAAAATATATCATGATGGCAAAAATAAAGATGTATGAAATTAAAAGGCTGATCCTGAACCATACTCGAGATTTGTATGCAATAGCAATTCCCCGAGCTGTATTCGGGTACAGGGCAGAATGTGTTAAGCTGTCTGGGTACATTTTTCTTTATCTGTGACTAGGGGTCTGCGGTGCACCGAAAAAATCGGTACGGTACGGTTCCAGCCTTGTACTGAACCTCGGTACGGTACAAGAATTTTTTCGGTACAAGTTCGGTACAGTACAAAGAAGTAAAAATTAAGTTACTATCCAGTCTAGGTTGCCATCAAATATAACTGTGGAACAACTCCCGCCGAAAACATTGAATAAAACCCGACCGTTAAAGGCTTTATATTCCTCAAGTACTGTAATATAGAATTACAACACTGCCCAGATGTACGGCAAATACTGAACGTAAGACTGACTCATAGCGTGTTAGTGAATGATCATTTAAAACAGCCTCACCAGGAAAACAGGCAACCAGCCATCTCCCTGCCGGCTCTAAATTATTGTGCAATCGCAGTTTATCATCGTATCCACGTATAGCAGCTTATGCGATCAGGGAACCGTTCCTTCTTTTGATGCAACAAAATAGTCGTACCAATATGAAGCTCGTATTTGTCGTGTTTCAAATAGAGTTGGGATTACCTGTAATATTACAATCACTGTGAAAACCTTTTATACTGAGATTCGTGATTGTTTCAAGTCATTCTTTCTTTTTGCTCTGATAGCCTGTATGAGCCGTCGTCTGTCAAATCTTGGTTCTTTGTTTATGGCGATTAATTTTTGTCATTTTAATAAATAAAATAGTTGAATCATGATATAAAATTGAGAATTATTATTTATCAATCTATCCATGGTTTTATATAACTAACTTTTAAGAACTGTTTATGTAATTATTGGCGAATCATAAGGTTTCTGTTGATTTCATTCCGTGAATAATATGACGTATATTAAAATCTGTTACTTTTCAATGCAGTGAAGTAAAAATGTTAGTTTTGTTGTTCAGCCTATGACGAATTTATGATTTTTTATGTCCAATCTAATAACTTTGATAACATTGTATCGACTTTTTCTCATTTATTCTTAGATAAGTGTGATTCCACTGTGTTATTGCGAGTATCCGAATTCGAAAATGATCCAATCCGAACCCTAACCATCCGATCCGGATCTGGTCCGAACTTGAGCTATCCGATCCGAAAAAAAGTTCACTATCCGCACACCTCTAATTTAATTAATTATACATCATTATAATTTACAATAAATAATTAATAAGGGGAAATAATTTTCTCAAGTCTATACTAATCTAAGAATGTACAAAGAAAATAAAAAAACTCTAAAGTATTTTATTGCAGAACAATAAACACAGAAATTCCAATCCCATAGCCAAGAGCCAAGTTCATTAGACCTATGTTACATATTGTTCTGGTTTATTATTTTTAATTTGACCAATTACCTCTCACAATCATTGTTAAAATTAAATCAAACTCTTCATAAAATCTTTTCTTCTTATGTTAAAAATCTTTTCCAAACAGTATAGCATGATGAAAATAAATTTCATCATAGTGGGTGCTCTTGTTTTCACAGAGCATTAAAAATATACCTTGTTTACTATTAAAGATAGATGGAAATAAGTGATCAAAATAAGACACATTTCAATTTTTCTGGGGTATAAAATAAAAAAATAACATATATAATATGAAACAAAAACATATATATACATACAAAAATATCATAATTCCAAACAATATGTAGACAAAAATAGATGTTTATTGATTTACCGAAACCATAGTAAGATTTACTTACTGTTTTATGTAGACCATATCATATTGTCTGGCTACCGATCCCCACAGTTCGTAAACAAGTAGTGGAAATATACCCCGGCGATAATCATTGTAGTCAGAAAACTCGCCAGTCAAGTGGTACATTTGCCCTGAAAATACTGGGGGATCCTTAGGCGAACCACTCCGTATCTTTTGAATGTCATTTTTCTCCTGAAATGTATTTATGGCTATTAATTAATTAATTGTTTTATTTACCTCATTTGTAACACTCATACAAGCAGAAATCTGTCCGGTGTAAGGACTTGTCAACAATAAATGTAAAAATAATCCATTAACAAATGAAAGCATTCACTTATATCTAAATAGTACACAGTTAAAAGATACATGGTAATAGTTGAACTTAACTTTTTAAGTCTTATTAATACGGTTACATTCATAGGTAGGTTGTCAAGAAATTGCACTTCAGATACTGTAGAAGCAGTATTAAATTCAAAGTTTTATGAACTTTGTGCCTGATGAGACTTGGACATTTGTTGTGAATCTTTAGGCAGAAGTAAGATGGTAAACTTTCTAGAAAAGTTATTCTACGGATCAGATATTGAAGAGTGGATAAGTTTCTAGTAGAATATTTGTGTTTCTGACTATTTCTGACAAACTTAACCCATTCCTGTCTGGCAGAACGGTCGACGCCTGAGGCCACCCGGGCTGAAAGAAAATCGAGCCTCGTTCACTACGACCGCGCGTCACTATTAGCGTGAAAGAGTTAACAGTAACTTCATGAATTATATATTTTGATTTATTTGCTCTATTCCTTATACTCTTTTACTGCTTATACAATCACTTTTAGCAAGGAAAAAAAATTATTACTGTACTTTTTCACCAGTTCCAAGCTGTAGACTTAGAAACAAGTAGGTATTTTTGTTTTGTCAAATTTTACTTTATTTTCAAAAGATTCCTTTATTTTACTTGGTAGATCTACTTCTAGTTACCTGCAGTAATAAATAGTTAATGATAAATCTTTAAATAATAACCATTATAACTGTATTATCATCAATAAATACAATCGTTTAATGAATTGTGGGAACATTTGACACTAAATAAGATGATAAAAGAGGACGCCAACACCTTCTATCGGATGAGAAATGAACTAGAACCCTTAACGCCAGAAAAAAAAAACTACGTCGAAATATAAGCAGGCAACGTACATCGTTTGCTCATAACCACCCCGCGGCCCGCGCTGCGGGACGCACGGCGCACGTCATTAAGACATCTGTCTAGCGAAATACGCTGACGTACAATGTACGTCATTAGACGGGAATGGGTTAACAGAAATAAGATGTAAGATGAGCAGGAAAGGAAAAGGAAGGATGTGAAGATTCCTAAAATGCTACCTACATGTATTTCTTAGACCCGAATCAGTGAGATGATTAGTTTTTTGCAAACATTTACAGCTTTGGGTTACGGTGGAATTTCACTACTGTTAAACTGAAAGAACATACTGAACAAAAAAAGATAAGACTAAAATCTGTTCTTATTGTTAAAAATTGATGTTTTACATCCAATTTTTGTTATGTAACAAATGTGATGAGGGAAGTGAGTAAATAAACTTGTCTTTGAACATTAAAAACAACAGGCTGTGAGTGACAGCAAGGTTTAAAAAGAATTACCTTAATTTTTTAAGTAAAAAAATAACATGGTGATGTCAAGAGTCTTGAACCAAGATAAAGATCATCTAGTACCTACACTCCAGTTGTATAAGCACTCATATGCCTATATTTTGTTGAAATAAAAAACCGAACAGCTTAGTTAGACTAGACAGCAAATTTAATTTTAACCCTAGAGCTGGCTAGTGCCGGACATACGGCACGGGGTGCGGCCAAACTGGCAACGCCCCAACGCAGGAGCCGCGATAAACACATTTTTTCGGTATAAAATAGGTTCTAATAACCTTTAAAATTGTATCAAAAGAAAGCTCATGAAATATATTACCGAATGTATTCTCTGTTAAAAGAATGTCATCGCTTGCTATTGTTGTCCGTCTTCTGTCATCTTGTGGTGTTTTGATAGTGACGATCACCAAAACTGTTTGGTGATTATTTCAATGAAATGTTTGGTTTCCTTTCATTATTATTGTAAATAGGCGAAAAAATAAATAGTTAGTGCATGATAAATTAAATATGTCAAAATGGAAAAGAAATATAGGGATTGTTCTAAGTGATCTGAGAGAACTGATTGATGCCATTCTTTCACAGTTCTTTTTTGAAAGGGATTATAATAAAAAATACCCCCGTCGCAGCAGACCTGCGTACTCAGCGAATTTCCAAATCAATAATATAATAATAATAATAATATTTGACAAGTTTTATAAAAATCTGTCAATAAACATAAGAATTATTTGCCTATTCTCCATATGATTAAAATGGGAAAAGAGTAAGCAGGTTTGCTGCTGTGAGGAACACTGAAAGTAGGCATTTCTACCATAAATAATTCTTATCTTAACATTTATACCAACTTTCATCAACATTTGTCCATAAATAAAAGAGTTTGCCTATTCCCTATATGATTAATATGGGAAAAGAGTATGCAGGTTTGCTGCCATGATAAACACATAAACTATGATTTTTAAGCATAAATGGTAAGATCTCAACCAGATGAAGCTAAATATCAAGTTTTATTCAAAAATATTCATTAATAAGTGAAATATTAATTTTTCCTTATCCTCCATAAGATTAACATTGGAGCCCCAAAATACAACGTACTGTGTTTAGATTTTTTAATATCTCGGTAACCGTTGGAGATAGAGAAAAACTTTAAGGAACTTAACTGTGCAATTTTTTAAGCTGATTCAAAAGGTGAAATGTAAAATTAGAAATTTTTAAAAATTATATGTGAAAAACGCAAAAAACCCCATTTTGGGGTACAAAACCCCCCCAAACTACCCGTTCCCTTTGACCGATATGTCTGGTTTACGAACTCGTCCGAGCACTTGTAGGAATACACGTCTGTACCAAATTTGGTCTTGATTGGACCATTTTTACGAGAGTTATCGTGTTCACAGACACACACACACATATATATATATATACATATATATATATACATATATCTATATATATATACATATATATTTATATATATACATATATATATATAAATTTTAACGACTATTGTTTTTGGACTCTGGGCACCTAAAGAAGAAAAAATAACATGGCCCCAGGCTTAAGTCTCACCATGAGACCTACGGTAATAGCTTCTTCCCTATGGGAAATTCGCTAAAATGAAGATATAACTTATACAAACTTTGTTTTCAGAAGCTAGATAAAATTTACTATAACTTTGTAATTTATATTTTGACGATAGAACTTACCTGTACTGATCTACAAGACAGAATATAGGGTAAGCGGGGGGAATTGGGTGGGTGGGGTAATTGGGTGGTAAAATTTTCAACTATTTATATATTTATTTATTTATTGATATTTTATTGTTTTAATGACATGTGTGGACAGCCAATTTCTTCAAGAGTAAGCCATATTTTTTCAGATTTGTATCTTAAAACATTTAAAGGTGGGAAATAGTTTTAGACACCCTATCCATTTCGCGATTTTGAAAGTAGTATGCAAACTTTGTTCATCTATAATTTAAAAAGCTGTAAACTTTTAATACATGTGAAATTTTATTATTTTTCACCGTGAAATTAATAAAAAAGATACAAAAGAACATGTCCAATACCTATTTGCATAATAAAAGCACCTCAAACATTTTTCTTTTTTTTCAAAAATTTTACCACCCAATTACCCCCTTATGGGAAATTGGGTGGTAATTTTTTTAATTGAGCTAATGCAGTATTCTCGGTTTAATTCAGTTAAAACAAGGAATAAAAGTAATATTTGGTGAATATAATAATAATAATAATAATTAATTGAATATAAAGGAAGAGAGAAAGAAGATGAAAGAAGTCACCAAGAGATGGAAGATAGTAAGAAGGCTGCTAATTTCACATGCTCCGATGAGGAGGGTTTTGATTTTATTTCAGATGAATCTGATGATGATCTTGTATAGTTGGTAATTGAAGGTTCAGATGATGAAATTAACTTTGAGATTAATCAACCATTGACATCAGGTGAGCCTATAAAACAGCATACGCCTTCACTCAATCTGAAGAAGTGTGACCAATGATCATGTTGCTGCCTGCTACAACAATCAGTGGTTCATTGAGAAGGTGATCGAGATATCTTCCTTCACCAACCAACCAGATGCAATAACGCATTATCACCTGGAATATGCACAGTCCAAGGGAGCAAATAAATTCATTTTGCCTGAAAAAGTGGATGAAGTTCCAACTCTACTAGAAGACATTTTGTGCCCCAAAACCCTTGAGTTCACGACACATTGGACTCAACACAGAACACCTAAAAAAGTCACAAAACTTTATTATAGTTATTTAGATAGAGACTGCAGTAGCTCAAATTGATCTGATGTAATGAACCAGTGAATGAAATTATTTACACAGACTCTCTTGTTTTATATCGCGCAGAGGCTGAAAAATCGAGGCATATTTTCTAAAGTTTTGAGACCATTTAACATAGTTTTTACCTAATTGGGAAAATATTTCTCCTTATTTTCCTGTTAATACTACTAATGGACTCTTTGTATTGAGAATTTAAAACCTGCGGGTCATAATGTTTAGTTGTAATTTACGATCAAAGAAATTCTACAAAGTTTATAAAAACAAAGTTTGTCATCGCAAAATTCAGAGTAAAAAAATTTTTTTTTAGGAAAACCTACTTGAAAATCTTACTTTTAGTCTCCTGTTTAAGACCCAATTGCCCATCTTTAATTACCATTTAGTCTTATGGGAATGTTGACCTACCACCCAATTACCCCCATGGGGGTAATTGGGTGGTAAACACATTTTATTTATTTTTTTATTTTTTCGTTTACTATGGGGAAAGTTAAAACCCGAAAAAGGATAGGTTTCTGTGTTATAAAATCAGTTAAGTAGGAACTACACAAAAAAAATAGGAAAAGTACCCTAACTAGATACATTTGTTAAACATACCTCCCAATTCCCCCCGCTTACCATAATTGAATTTTATCAAAAAATTATAAAACTAAAATATTTTTTTGTTAATCATGTTGTCCATATAAACTGCATGTACAATGATTCTTCATTTTATTCTGAATAAAATTATATGTAAAAGCCATAGTTATGTTATTATTTATGATTTTTGTAAGGGCAGGGTGTCCAGCGATTGGGCTTTCCAAAATGTCTGTATATTTCCCGTATTTTTCACGAACTCCTCTCACTTTTAATATGCTGCAAAGCGATCAATGAGTTCATTATTTGTGGTTTACTTATCACTTACATAGATCAAACTGCTAATTCAACTATTTAAGATATAAACTGGAGGAAACAACTGACACGGGACTCGAAAACCATGTTATGGCAAAGGGAAATGCAACGCAAAAAGGAGCCGACACATCTTCTTAGTTTTTTTACATCATTGTGGTGCTTTTCTAGTGAGTAGAGTTGAAAGTGAACTCGAACGTATTGTGCATCCAAGATACACCTAGTTTTCTGAGTCAGATCGTCGGCGTCGATCGAGTAATACACGGCAAGCTTTTTGTCCGTTACTAGTAAATGGAAGTGACCACAGTGCACCTGTGCGTCTTAGACTCAGAAGTGTGACAGGCAATCAGACTCAGATTTCTAACAGAATGAATTGTTCTGTTTTCAGATAACCTGCCAATCGGACTGTATTTTTTTGTTCTTGTGTTAAGAGTATTGAAGTGTTTTTCCATCACGTTAACTATGAACATCGACGAATTGACAGAATTTAATCGCTTATGAAATTTAATATAATAGTTTTTATATTTTCTCTTTAACAACGTGCATCTTGGATGTACCCATTTCACCATCTCACTCAATGAATTTTGGCCTCAAATGAACCGAACTCGCTCGATGTTTAACGACTGCCGCCGACTTGCTGATGTCGAGTCAAAGCAAACCTTGTCCGAAGACAGTTGATTTGCCGATTAAGAAAAGGTTTAAATTTTGGTTTGATTTCATTGTTTAACTTTTTACTCTTTCGGTAACAATTACTCAGCCGAAAATTCCCAAGTCGTCTTTTGTGTGCACTACACATGTGTAGTGCACACAACTGAACTGGCAGAATGGCATGCCATTCTGCCAGTCCAGTTCAGTCCTTGCCGTCCTGTCTGCTTCAGCACAAACAATCCACCAAATCTCGATTAGGGAGTTAGTGCAACACATTTCTAATCCTTTAACTTCAATATTTAACCGTCAATTTATTCAAAAGATGTGTCGTAGTTAATTAATCACAAGTATTAGAAATATTGATATTTTTATAACAGCATTTTTATATTTTACTAGCTGACCCGGCGAACTTCGTAACGCCTCACAGTAAACACATGTTAACTTTAAGATTGGCCATGTTCTAAAGTCGAATAGCAATACGGCTTCATTGTGAAAGGTTATATATTCTGGGTCGCTGCATAGTGAATAACAATACTGAAATGATAAAACATATTAATAACATTCCCATAAAACAAATAAATCTGAGTGGATTAATTTACAATTTTCAAATCCAATCCAAACCCAAACGAAACCTAACTGTAATACGGCTTTTATAGGAAAGATATACAACAGCTGATTATTATAATAAACGTAATATTATAAACATTGTAATTATCATATAAACACGTGACTTTAATCAGACAGAAAATAAAAATATAAATACATAACCCCCAAAACCGTAAACTATTAACGTGGTGAATAAAGCTGTTCATTTTTTACAGTACACATTTACTTCATAGTTTAACATTAATGAATGATTCAGATGGCATTGGATAGTAAAGCTAATGGAAAGTAAACCAATCAGCTGTAGCTAAGAAATCAAATGTTTTCATTGTAGACATTTTGTAAACAAACTTACTCTCCATAAGGTTAACATTAGAAATTTAAAACGTCATAAAATGGAAACTTATGGGGTTTTCGAAAATATTTTTTCACTAAAACCTTCCCGGACACATGTAGAGCAACTTCCTAAAATTTCATGGCGATCGGATGAGTAGTTTGGCAACGCATAAAGGACATACATACATACAGACATACATTCAATTTTATATATAGAGATATTTTAATAGCAGTTTGTCGAATTTCCGTACAAAACCGTATTTATTAACTATTCCTGTATAATTCCCGGCGAAATAAAATTCCTGTACAATTCCGAATTCCCCCCAATCCCGGAATTCCTGGTCGCTGGACACCCTGAAGGGTTTGAATATTGTATTACAAAACCAATAATTTCTCTGCGCCAGTACAGTGCTACACCACTACCAGCTCTAGGGTTAAATCAATGAAAAATAAAGGAAAATGTATTTAGCTACTACCCTTAAGAATGTTGAGCATCTTTTAAACGATGTAATGTACTGTTTTTACTGCTTACATTGATGTTCAATTCTGCAATACAGTAGAACCTCGATTATCTAGGGGTGGATCAACCGGGCGGCGGGTTAACCGGGGTCCAAACTGGCAAAAAATTATTATTTTAAAAGAAGTTTTTCATCATCAATTTTCTCATGAAAACTTTTTTAATCTCAAATACGTGATAATAATACTATACTAACGTAAAATTAGTTTTGAAACAAACTGAACATTATTATAATAATTTTACTGAAAATATTCTGGGTATTAACTAAAGAGTAGATAAACACGAACTTGAATGAAAAATAAAATATCGATCAACATTCTGATGAAATAAGCAAGCGCTAGACTGTCAATATTTCTTCATTCCACGGCTGTTCACAACACAACTCAGTATCTGATTGGCCCGTGGCCATGACAACACATGACAGCACTAGATTGCGCAATGAGATACTGCGCATGTGTGTGAGCAGGGAGAGAGAAGACGGATGAAGGAAGAGAGATAAGGAAGGAGACTGCCAGAAGTCGATAAATCATCACCCCTCCCCTCAGCCGTGTTTTGTTTAAACAACAGCTCAGCTGACTTGATTTTTTAGTTGCCAGTTTTGATTATTCTGTCGATGAGTTACAGTTTTGAACTAGTTTTTCAATTAATTTCATTAAATCTATTGTTTCAATTTAACTGTTTGTTTGTCTGTATATTGTAATATTTTTAATTCAATTAAGTTGTTTATAATCCTTGTAAAAATGTCAGATAATGGTTTGTATGCGATAACAAAATGCCCACATTCGAAGTTATCAGTGACGAAGATCTGTTTAAAGCGTGCTGACAACTAATGATGTATTAATAATAAACTAGGGCGGTTTTTACGTGAATACTTTGAATTATTTTCTTCATTCGGATTAACCGTGTTTTCAGTTATCCGTGCCCCCTCTCCTGCTGATTACCCCGGATAATCGAGGTTCTACTGTATGTCAAATTTGACATTAACTCAAGATTTTTTTGCTATGAACAAAACAGGAACATTTTAAAAATTTAAAATATATTAAACTTGGAGTCTAAAAGAAAATCGTAATTTATTAAATTATTGTTTTTTACTCAAAACTCACTAAACAACTTACTTAATCAAAATTAACTGTAATTCTAGATTACTTATCAAGCTATGAATTCTTTTCAGTACATTAATTTTGTTCATTAAGTTCTTGAAAAATGCAAAATTTTAAATTAACTATTTCACAAAATACGAACCGTAAGTAACAACATTTTATGAGACAAAAACACTTTTTAAAGAGTTTTTTTGTGTTATTTGAGAAGCAAACTAATAAAATACATAAAATTAAAAATTTTTAACGTTACCTCAAACCACATGCAATTCCAGTTGCAAACTGTGTAAAGCGTCTCTTCTCTATAGTTGACAAAATGCCGGTTGTCAATTTTTCTATGACTCTGCTTCTTTGCAGAGTCTCTCTCTTTACTCACACTTCTAGTGACAGGTTTTAATTTATTTTCTTGATCTACTTCGAATTCTCGAATAACAATGTAAACCACATTTTTATCATCATTTACAAAGTTAAATTTTGTTTTTTTCCGGTGATTTCTTGGTGTAGGAGAAATTTTGATAGAGGATTTTTGTTTTATTGATGTGTTACTGCCCTTGAACCGTAAATTATACTCTTCTTCATTTAGCTTTATTACTTTGATCGGTTCCTCGTTTTCTATACCAACGACATGGTTGTATGTTTTAACTTGTGGTTTATTGTCTTTTGGGATACTGTTATTGGATATCGTTTCAGTTACTTTAATTATTTGATTTATAAGAGATGGATTGCTAGGTTTTTGGTGCATTTCTTTATCAGAAATTGATTTTGTGAAACTTTTGACAGAGGTAAGCTGTGGTGTTGATTCTTGTTTGGACTCTTTTAAAGACAATGTTTCTATTGTTTGAATGTTATCTTCAGTGCTTGATGGGCGACGAGGTATTTTATATAATGATAATGGAGCATCCTTCTGAGGTTTCTCACTCTTCTCTTGTTCTATATCACATGAGACTAAATCTTGTACAAACATATCATTTCTACTCTTTGATGTGGATTTGGTTTTGTTTTTTGCTTTAAATATTTTGGATTTTTCTTGTTGTTTATTCTCAAGAGCCCCTTTCATTGCAAGATCCTTAAGTTTCTCTTTTCTCAGAGCTTTAGTGTCTGTTTTACTTAAAGGAGCTTTACTTTGAATAGCCTTATTATTCGAAAGCCATTGTTCAGGTTTATTTTCATGTGTCTGATCATCTTTTTTCATGAAAGTTTCGGATTCGTAGTTAACTGATTTTCTCTTTGTCCTGATTGATTTGGCTTCAATTATAGGAATAGTTTTTCTCTTATGAGAAGCATTTATCTTCTTGCTGACTTCACTTAATTTTGATGTTTTTGTCACTGGGTGTTCCTTGTCCAGTTTCTTGGCTTCTGACCCTTCCTGAATTGGTTGAACAACTGCTGATAAATTTGCAATATCATTTGTTTGTGAGGTGGTTTTAGTATAAGAGTTGCTTTCAAACTGTTTACCAACTGGTGATAACAAGGTTTTATTGTGACTCATATTTACACCACACGAGTCCTCTGGGTTCTTCTCGGAACTCAATTTTGGTTTGGATGATTTAACTATCTTTGACGGCCTTATTAACTCTTCAATATCGTTAACAACACGTGTTCTAGTAGAAAATCCATCTTGACAGTTGCTTAAAGATCGATCCTCTTTTCGGCTACTTCCATGAATATCAACAAATTTGTCAATTTCATTAACAATGTCAACAACTCTCCACCACTCATCGTCAGAATCACTTGTAACTTTTGAGTCTGTAGTTGAATGAACTTCAGAGTGACTAGCATCAGGGCTTTGGGAGGAGTCAGTGTCAGTGCTACGTTTTCTTTTAAGTTCTGTTATTTTAGTCTGTCCTGTTTTCACCCTTTTAGATATTAAGGAAGGAACGTCAATATAATTTCTTGATATTGAATCTGAAGATTTGTCAGTCAGCTTATCTTTTTGGGATTGGAGTCTGTTATTGTCTTTATTCAATATTAAATGAGTTTTTTTGTGAGATGTAATTTTATTGTATTTTGAAATCTCCAATTCATCCTTCTTTTTGTGATTCTTCTTTCTACTGGAAGAACTGGTAATCACTTTTCTTCTATCAATAGAATCTTCAAGATGATTTGGTTTTGAATGTTTGTTTGTTTTAGATGTGTCTGTTATATCTGCTTCATGTCTCTCAACTGCTGTTAAAGCATTGTCTTCAATATCCTCTTCAGAAGAATCAGAAAGCTTTCTTTTCCTTGCCGGAGGTACTTTTCTAAATATAGCCTCGCTGTCATCAGTTACATCGAATTGATTATTCGACTCTTCCGATTCATCTTCTGATATTCTTTTGTCCACAGTCTGGTTTTGTAAAACAAAACCATCACTATCCTTGACAGCTGGTTCATCTAGGACATTATTGCAGATGGTCTCATTCTCTTCTTGGCCTGATTCTTCATCCTCATCTTTTTTGCTGTTGTACTGATCATTGCTTTGTGACAAACGTTGAAACCACACTTCAGATTCGCTTTCGCTATCAGATTCAATAGTCCAACAATCCATGTCAACATTATCAACATCTGAACAAAGCTCTTCAGTGTCATCATTCGTCTCTTCAATATTTTCTTTAACATCAAATAACTGAGAACAAGGCAGCTCTCCATCATCATCTTCTATCAAAATAACATCATCTTCAATAGTGTATTCATCAATGACGATTAGTTTTTCTTCTTCTATTTCCACTTGAGCAGTTTCCTTATTAGTATCATTTTCAATTATTTCTAAATTTTTGTCTTTGTCAGACTGAGGACTATTGGCTGAACCATCTTGGTCATTTTCATTTCTTAATTCCACCACTTTGCTTTTCTCTGAATCTATAGTAGAGATTGGAGATGCAGTTTTAATTGTGCATTTGTCGTTGCAACCCTCTTCTTTGTAGAGTGTTGATTTTTTTTTGATAACTTTAACCAATTCCTCATCAAAAATTTTATTTTTTTCATTAGTCCTGACTGTTTTCAAAATACTACTATCCGTTTTTTTTGAATGCAATATCTCAATAGACTGAGGTGGTCGAACATCATTATCACATTCAATAGTAATTACATCAGGGTTACTGTTTGATTCTTTATCGGGGACAACAATGGGCGCATCTACTGGTGTTTCTTCTTCTTCATCATCATTACTGTCACTCAACTCGATAATCTCCATTTTTTGTTTAATACTTTTCATAGGTTTGACATTAATAGAACCCTTACTATTTTGTATTGTTTTCTCAGTGCTGTTTTGTGAGGCTGTCCCAGAGATGGAGGGTCCTATGATGGCTGTACTTCCAGAGGTGGAAGGTACTGCATTATCAGCACATACAGAGGTGAAGGACCCGATGGCTGCAGTACTGAAGGTTGAAGGTACCCCGATAGTTGCACAACTAGAAGTGGAAGGTACAATTATGTCTGCACAATCAGAGGTCAAGGGTGCCTTGTTGCGTGAAGAACCAAAGGTGGGAGGCACCTCGATGCCAGCATAGTTTGTATTTCTGTACATATATCCATCTTCCAACACAGGGACGATTGTGTCAAAGTTACGTCTCGGCAGTTCCTCCTGCCATCAAAATAGTACAATAAAGTTAACCACAGGGTTATGAAAACATGATTACATGTTACATGGTTACGTCAAAATATGAAGTTAAAAATATTTAACTTGAGGCTTATTTCAAAAGTATTTTTATAAAACAAGGTTGTCGAGGCCCATAAATAAAAAGTACAGAACAGTTCCAATTTCTTTCTTATTGAGCCATTCAATTAAAGCCGGTAAATATTCGTATCTTAATTAATTAACTTTGCAAATAAAATTCGATAATAAAAATTACAAAAATTGGATATTAAGGAAAATATGTTCAAAATATATAATAACTATTATATTGATTGAAACCTTTATAAGATATTTTTGGGTAAAAATACTTTGCAATATCCATGAAATTTTGGGAGTGTTTCAAAAAACCGAGTATTCACAACACCGAGGTTACACAAAACCGAGTACGTTATAAAATTCAACTGTTTCGCTACGCCGAGGTTTCACAAAATCGAGTAAGGGGCTGAGTACCGTCCGCTCTAGAAGTGACTGTAGAAGCCTGTATAGCGTGCAGTATTATGTGATTTGCAGGCACTCGCTGTCCAGTCGTTTAATGAACGACGTATGACACATAATTTATATTGAAGATTTAATAATAAATATTTTATAGATTGTAGTTTATATTTTAGTTAATAAAAATAAGCTATTAATAGTTAATATATTTAGTTAATAAAATACGGTATGTCATAAAAATGGCAACCGTAGTTTTCATGTACGAGATGTCATATTCACAATCAATTAACTATTGCGAGTTTTGAGCTTGGTTTAATAAATAAAAATAATTATAATATTGTGAATAAAAATAATTTTTTGAGCTTTATGATTCTTTAATAATACCCCCGTCGCAGCAGACCTGCGTACTCAGCGAATTTCCAAATCAACAATATAATAATAATAGTATTTGACAAGTTTTATAAAAATCTGTCCATAAACATGAGAATTATTTGCCTATTCTCCATAAGATTAACATGGGAAAGAGTGTGCAGGTTTGCTGCTGTGAGGAACACTGAGAGTAGGCATTTATACCATAAATAATTCTTATCTTAACATTTATACAAACTTTCATCAACATCTGTTCATAAATAAAGGGGTTTGCCTATTCTCCATATGATTAACATGGGAAAAGAGTATGTAGGTTTGCTGCCATGATAAACACATAAACTATGATTTTTAAGCATAAATGGATGAACCTCAACCACATGAAGCTAAATATAAAGTTTTATCCAAAAGTATTGGTTAATAAGTGAAATATTAATTTTTCCTTATCCTCCATAAGATTAACATTGGAGCCCCAAAATACAACGTACTGTGTTTAGATTTTTTAATATCTCGGTAACCGTTGGAGATAGAGAAAAACTTTAAGGAACTTAATTGTGCAGTTTTTTAAGCTGATTCTAATGGTGAAAAATAAAATTTGAAATTTTAAAAAATTACATGTGAAAAACGCAAAAAACCCCATTTTGGGGTACAAAACCCCCCCAAACTACCCGTTCCCATTGACCGATATGTCTGGTTTACGAACTCGTCCGAGCATTTGTAGGAATACACGTCTCTACCAAATTTGGTCTTGATCGGACCATTTTTACGAGAGTTATCGTGTTCACAGACACACACATATATATATATATATATATATATATATATATATATATATATAAATTTTAACGACTATTGTTTTTGGTCTCTGGGCACCTAAAGAAGAAAAAATAACATGGTCCCGGGCTTAAGTCTCGCCATGAGACCTACGGTAATAGCTTCTTCCCTATGGGAAATTCGCTAAAACCAAAAGATCCCAAAAATGTATTAAATACAAAAATATTGTTTCTATACTCCGATATTTAAGATATTTCATAAGTGTTATTTGCTATTTTGTATAGTTAAACTATATTAATATATTTTAATTGCAACTCTACACCGCGACGCATTAAACTTACACATTGGCCTGATGAAGGCCACGACAAGTAATCCTCGTGAGTAGTGCAACTCGACACCGCTACACATTAAACTTACACATTGGCCTGATGAAGACCACGACAAGTAATCCTCATGAGTTGTGCAACTCAACACCACGACGCATTAAACTTACACATTGGCCTGATGAAGACCACGACAAGTAATCCTCGTGAGTCGTGCAACTCGACACCGCGACGCATTAAACTTACACATTGGCCTGATGAAGACCACGACAAGTAATCCTCGTGAGTCGTGCAACTCGACACCGCGACGCAATAAACTTACACATTGGCCTGATGACGACCATGACAAGTAATTTTGACAATAAATATTCTATTGGTATTGATGATATTCCTATGACCATTATAAAAAGTTACTAATTATTATTTATTTAGTTTATATAATTATTATTATTTAATTAGTTTATTAGATATATTAGATATATATTTTATATATTTATACGTAATATATTTATATATTTGATAAAATTGATATATATTGATGAAAAAATTGATATATTTAGATAATATTAGATATATATTTTTATAATTAGTTTATTATTTATTATTTTATTAGTTAATTATTATTTAGTTACTAATTATTACAGTTACTAATTTATTGGACCCCCGCCCCCCCCCCCCCCCCCACTATCCCCATGAATGACCTCTCTCCTCCCGCCGACCCCCCCCAACCTAGACCCCCCCCCCCCCCCCCCAATAGGACCCCCCCCCCGGTACGGCCGTTGATGTAATTTATACAGATTTCTCAAAAGCCTTTGATGTTGTAAATCATTCGATTTTGTTAACTAAACTTTTAAATTTTAATTTTCCTGAATCTTTTGTTTCCTTTATTGAGTCATACTTGAAAACCCGTTGCCAATTTGTCGTTGTCAAAAACTCTAAATCAAAAACTTATTTAAATACTTCCGGTGTTCCTCAGGGGTCAAATCTTGGTCCTTTACTTTTTCTTATATTTATTAATGACCTTCCAAGTGCCATAGTTGACTCTAAATGTCTTTTATATGCAGATGACTTAAAGTTATATAGGACTATTCAAACTGATAATGATTTAGTTTTGTTACAATCATCGCTTGACATCCTTGACAGTTGGTGTAAAAGAAATAGATTGTATTTAAATGTGCAAAAGTGTTTTGTGGTAACATATTCTCGGAAAAAATATATTATTCCTCATAATTATTCAATTAGTGGCTCAACTCTTCAAGTTGTATCGCATATAAAAGATCTAGGTGTAATTTTTGATTCTTTTCTTCGATTTGACATTCATCTAAATACCATAATTAATCATGCTTACAGGATGTTGGGTTTTATAATTCGAAATTCTAAGTTTTTCAGGTCAATACATTCAATCAGTATGTTGTATTTTTCTTTTGTCAGAAGCAAGCTAGAATATTGCTCGTTGGTTTGGGATCCCTTTTCCATTAATACCATTTCATCTTTGGAAATAATTCAAAATTCATTTTTAAGGTATTTATATTTTAAAAGATTTAATGTTCCATGCAATAGGCAACTGTCAACTGTTGTCTTGAGACATTTATTTTCTTTTGATTCTCTTTTAACAAGAAGAAGTAAATTGGCTCTTTCATTTTTGTTTAAATTACTTCATAATTTAGTTGACAGCTCTGTTTTATTAAGTAAGATTAATTTTTATATTCCTAGGAGTAATCTACGACCCTCATTAGTTTTTCCCGTTCCTCGTTGCCACACTGTTCAACATTACAATTTATCAATTTTTAAAGCTTTAAGGTTATTAAATTTATATAGGGATGATATTGATTTGTTTCGTTATAATTTTAATTTATTTGTGAACCAATTAGATAGATTTATTACTTTCTAGATTATTACCATTATTACCATAGTAGTTCTAATACCTGAAGTTTGTTTTCGTTTTGTTAAACACACACTTTACTCTTTCTTTTGTATTTGCCAACTATAGTGAGTTATAAGTTTGCTATTCTTGTACTCTTATTTTTCATTAATTAGTTTTAGTTTATTATGTTTTCAAAATGGCTGTTTTGGGCATTAGCCTGTAGCCATTATGTATATAATTCAATAAATAAATAAATAAAAAATTTGTCGCAACTATTCCTCAAACCTCTAGTTCATCTAATTAATTCTTCTTTCATCTCAGGTCATTTCCCGGACAAATTAAAAACTTCAAAAGCTATCCCTATTTTTAAAAAGGGCGACAGTAAGGACATAACTTGTTACAGGCCTGTTTCATTGAGCCCCCACAATACAATGTACTGTGTTTAGATTTTTTAATATCTCGGTAATCGTTGGAGATAGAGAAAAACTTAAAAAAAATAATTGTGTAGTTTTTGAGCTGATTCCAATAGTGAAATATAAAATTATGTTTTTAAAAATTACATGTGAAAAACGTCAAAAACCCCTTTTTGGGGTACAAAACCCCTCCAAACTACCCGTTCCTATTGACCAATACGTCTGGTTTACGGACTCGTCCGAGCATTTGTAGGAATACACGTCTCTACCAAATTTGGTCTTGGTTGGACCATTTTTACGAGAGTTATCGTGTTCACAGACACATATATATATATAAAAATTTTAACGACTATTGTTTTTGGACTCTGGGCACCTAAAGAAGAAAAAATTACATGGTCCCGGGCTTAAGTCTCGCCATGAGACCTACGGTAATAGCTTCTTCCCTATGGGAAATTCGCTAAAAGCACAGAGAACGTCAAAAACTTTTTTAAAGATCTCAAAATTTTGACTGTTTACAGTCTTTATGTCGTAGAATTAATAAAGTATGTCAAAGAGCATGAAAGAAATATATTCTTCGAATCCAAGCATCATTATAATACCTGTAATAAAATTATTTTTGATAAACATAATCTACATTTTTATAAAAACAAAACCAAATACATGGGGACAAAATTTTTTACTCAGTTGCCAAATTCTATTAAAAATGAGCAAAATTACAATAAATTTAAAAATTTGCTTAAAGAATATCTCATTGATAAAGCTCTCTATTCTTTTTCCGAGTTTCCTTAGGTGAGAGCTCCACTACTGATTGCCTGAGTTTAAATACAGTTTTAAATATAGCAGCAGATAATAATGATAATTTGTCAAATTTAATTGTACCGCTTGTTTATATTTTTATAGTTTAGTTATATAGCCTGAAAATATATGATTTTTAGTTGTATGTGACTCTATTCAGATGCTGTATGTATCATGTATTAATATGAATAAAGTTAATTTTGACTTGTCTTGACCACGACAAGTAATCCTCGTGAGTCGTGCAACTCGACGCATTAAACTTACACATTGGCCTGATGAAGACCACGACAAGTAACCCTCGTGAGACGTGCAACTCGACACCGCGACGCATTAAACTTACACCTTGGCCTGATGGAGACCACGAAAAGTAATCCTCGTTGAGTCGTGCAACTTGACACCAAGACGCATTAAACTTACACCTTGGCCTGACGGAGACCACGACAACTAATCCTTGTGAGTCGTGCAACTCGACACCACGACGATTTAAACTTAAATAATCTTTAAAACGCTTGTTATTGAACAAATTTAATATCTAAGGACATGAAACGATTCAGGAAAAAGTACCCAATAATTTTGGTTCTGTGACCTATTACTATAAATATAAAATTTAATCACGTTTTAATTAATTACGTCACTGCAGACGTTTCGCCGTCTAACGGATTTCATTTTCAGCCCAAACGTATCAATACATATGTCAAACCAAATGTTTTCGTACCTGAGGAGACCAAATTTTTAACTTTCGGCATACGAAAAACTCATAGTCTGTAGCAGAGTCAGTGCTAGACGTTCTTCTGATTTACAGATTTATCTCCCTCCCGACGATTCAACTTAACATTTAACTTCATTTTTTTTATTTCTTACGTAGGCTAATCTCAATAAGTTTTTTTGCCAATTTAAAATACTGCTTATCTTTCATCTCGAATATTTTTTTTATATTACTTCACTCCTACACTTACTACAAATTCTTAATCTCCTGACTGCTCTCCACATTAAGCAGTGGTAGTAGCTTCACCGTGATATGTAACATGTAAATGAACTATTACCTTTCATTTGAAAATCTATTTTTTGCAGGCCTGGAAGACCCATCCGGTTTGTATAGAACGAACGTACTGGCACTTATACCCAACTTGTACATGAAAGTTGGAGGCATTGAAGCACAGAAATGGGAAATTCACGTTCATTTGGGCGGGCACGACGAGTGGACCAGGCCAGCTGAGGGAAATCCCTGCTCGGTGTGCCTGTCCAACGGGTCAACCAGGATTTGTAGTCCTTGCGGCTATCTTGCGTAATGCAGAATGTATGCCGTTTGAATGGTGTCCACGGACATTTCGTTAAATATCACTACAGCGGACGTATCCTTAGAGGACACGGGAATCCGCCTCCTGCTGTGTTGTCCAATGTGCAGGGCTATAATAGGCCAGTTAATGTAGGTCGCCTAATTAACACCTACGACTGTAGACTGTAGGTGTATTATGCATAACTCCTTTCTCTTATATTAAACATTTTTACATAACATTAAACATTTTAAGTGTTTTCTTTTCACCTTTCACATTAACATTTTTTACAGCTATGGGTATTTCCGAATGAATTATTTGAAATGTCTCTTTTACCATTAGCATCAGCCAGATAATACCCAATTCAGTTTATTACACAGCATAAAATCAAGGCTGTGAGATTACAAAAAAATTGTGTTAGTGATCTTCAGAAAATTTTCTTTAATCAATAACTTAAAACTTGTTATTGTGATTAGTAATTTTTTTACAGGCAAGAAAAAACCGTTCTAAATAAAAAAATCGTTCTAATAAACAATCAAATTTTCTCTGCTTTGGAGCATATAATTTTCGTTTACTATTTCCTATAATTTTCTTTTTTAACATTCATCCATGGACAATTTGATCTCTGTATAATATATTAAAACAGTATAAAGTAGTTTAAGTTATTAGATGAATCATGTCATTTACACGGTTTTCAGGCAGTGAATGCCTTTAAAGTAGAGGTGTCCGGATGTCCAAGAAGTCGGATCGGTTACGGATCGGATATCCGGCTTCGATCTGAATGCAAAACAAGTAACCGTAAGGTCCTATAAATATAAATAACTTTCGGATAGACTGTATAAAATGAGGTTTAAACCAAAAGATAAAGCAAAACTTTTCGTTAGAAATGAGATTAAGTCAGCGATACAGAACATCTTTGATAAACAGAAATGTAGCAGATGATGAAATTACGCAATTCACATCCTATTGAAATGTAAGAACGTCTTTGGGCGGTCTGAGGATGCGGTATGATTATTCGATTCTTCAACTACGTATTTAAGTAACCAATTAAGTTCAACACGATATTGCATTTTGAAATACAGTGGAACGTGGATAATTCGAATTCTGTAATTCGAAAACTTCTTTATTTCGAAGTTTTGCCTTGGTCCCTAGAATTTTTTATAAAAACAATGTTAAAATATCCTGGTTGATTCGAATAATTTTTTGGATAATTCGAATTTTTGCAGCGTAAATCTATAAAGAGAACAAGTCATTGTTGCGATTTTCCAGGAAACGACGTTCGGGCTTCCTGTCCGTAGACTATTTTTAGGTAGATCAACCCCCCACCCGCCGCCAACCCTTCTCACAGCACTTACACCTGCTGTCATATGATACCCCTCCCCCTCAACAGTCCACTACTGCTCATAAATCACAACATTGACATCTCTAGTCTGTCACTACACGGCGCCGGCGCAGTTCAGTACCGTGTGTATCATTGATGGTGGTTTGTTCCGATATTCGTCATCTTTGTTTCGAGTTGGCATTTGTGACTTCGTACTTTCATGTATATTCACGTCGTGTATATGAACTGGTTCGCTTCGTCAAAGCGACCTACAAATCTCTGACTTTGCAAGAATAAATAGCGGCAATCAAGGAGTTGGAGAAGGGATTTAAGAAAAGTTTGAAATAGCTTAAGTTTCGGGATCCCTACAAACACATTATCAACATTAAAAAATAGGATTTTGAATCAATAATATCTTCATTAACATAACTTTTTTATTATAAAATGTTAAAATATGATGTTTGACAGTTTATTTCAACCACTTGTAAAAACTTATCTAATTCAAATTTTTGGATAATAAACCTTGAATTGTTGATTTAATATTT
This sequence comes from Nephotettix cincticeps, assembly GCA_023375725.1. Taxonomy (NCBI): domain Eukaryota; kingdom Metazoa; phylum Arthropoda; class Insecta; order Hemiptera; family Cicadellidae; genus Nephotettix; species Nephotettix cincticeps. Next base: position 31,472,146 of record CM041787.1, on the reverse strand, counting down.
GGTAACAAAGCTCAACGATCATAATAGCTCTGGTATTTGCAGCAAAAATATATACTTTTTAAATATATTTTTATCGTCTACGTAATTCGATCATCTGATCAAATTAAACTTGAAATATTTTGACATAATGGACTATTTGTTCTTATCACATTCGCAAGTTCTCCTGGTTTGAGAAATACGAAAAAGTGTTGCTAAATTTACATTTGTCCTATTTCATCATTCGGTGTTTACATAACCAACAAATTTTCCACTCGTTTCCATTCTACATTTTCTCTTTGTTGAGTGATTTTACACGTCAATAGTTTTTAAATGGTATATTTTAGATAATTTTAAGATGAATAATTAACTATATTATGACAAGGTACCATAATTTCTCGCGTTTAAATATTTTTCTATCTGCCCGATACTCCAACTCTGCGCCTGCGCACAGTCCTTTGTTCAGTAGTCAGCGGCAGCGCTGTCACTGCTTTTTCTTGTTCCTTGTCACCTATATGGATCCCTACCGCTACGCAGATAGCTGATGGCAACGAGCCAACGTCGTCTGTCAAATCTTGGTTCTTTGTTTAAGGCGATTCGTTTTGTCATTTTTATAAATAAAATAGTTGAGTCACGAAATAAAATTGAAAATCATTATATTTACCAATCCTTCTATGGTTTTATAACTCACTTTTAAGAACTGCTTATGTAATTTATTGGCGAATTATAAGGTTTCTGTTGATTTCAATCTGAATAATATGGCGTACATTAAAATTTGTTACTTTTCAATGCAGTGAAGTAAAAATTGTAGTTTTGTTGTTCAGCCTATGACGAATTTATGATTTTTCATGTTCAATCTAATAACTTTGATAACATTTTATTGATATTTTCTCATTTATTCTTAGATAAATGTGATTCCATTGTGTTATTGCAAGGATACGAATCCGAAAATTATCCAATCCGAAAAAAATTCACTATCCACACATCTCTACTTCAAAGCGCATGATACTGCGCTATATTGGCTGGGCGGCCGACAAGCTCTTAGTGCGAACTCACTTCCAGAGCGTATGGTATTCAGCCCCTTACTCGGTTTTGTCAAACCTCGGCGTAGTGAAACAGTTGATTTTTCTAACATACTGGGTTTTGTGAAACCTCGGCATAGTGAAACGGCTTATGCCCAATCAGCAAAAAAAAAGACAATGGGTAGTGAAGTATAACGCATAAACATCTATCCTCACATATGATTAAATTATAGCTATCACCAGCAACACACTTGGCTTTGGGGAAACAATCATTTGCAACTGACTGCCATTATGCAAAGGGAAACTTTTTGCATGGGGAACATATCATTTCACTGCCCGATCTCATGGTACTGAGAAAAATTCGGTTAACAATCCTATATCTATTTTGCCCGTTCAGCTGACAGCCGACCTTGAACCTCTTTGGAACGCCGCTACATTGTACAGCCTGGACTAAAAGTCCCTTTACACTATGTTGTAATATATTTAACGCTGTTCCTAATAAACACCATTGGCAGCAAATAGTGGGTTGTGATAGAAAATGGGAATGGAAGGAGTAATTTAAGCTACCTTCCACCACAGACGCCATTCATTGACCCAATTGCTTGTCGCACAGTTCCAGTCTAGCGCTGGTCGAGACATGATGGCAGACACAAGTGATTTTAGTGTTGAAGAGCGTTTGGTCGCTTCTGTGTGAGTACACGAACATCCACAGACCAGGAAAACAATGGAAGACATTATCCATTAACAAGGACTTTCAAGTGCGATTTGGCAAGCCTTCACCTTCCCAGCAGACCTTATTATCTTGGGAAAAGAAGGCATTTTAGTTTAGATCTGTTCTCGACACGCCCAGAAGTGGCTTATGCTTTGAGGCTTTACGACATTAAGAGACAAGAAGAATGTGATGTTTAGTGACTAATGTGTCATTTACTGCAGTTCTCTCAACTGCAAATGGTATATTACAAATGAAGAACTGAGAGCTGGAGTTACGGCAGGGTTTTCCCAAGTCACGAAGCCCGAAATACTGAAACGAATGAGCAACAAACATGGTGTTGAATCAAGCTCTGCCGTGACAATGGTTTACATACTGATTTTTTGGACTAATACTAATTTTGTATTTTTTGTAATTTTGGATTTTTGTTTTTGTATCGAGTTAAATTTTTGAACATATTGAAAAGGTCATGCCCTTGAGCCACATCTCATCAATGTACTTCCAAAGTTTTACATTGATACTTTGATGATTAATGCCACTACACACGCCAAAGTCAAGGTATGTTCCACCAGAATTTAACATTGCCCTTACGGGATTAAAATTCAAGATGCCTACCACTGATGCAGACTCTTGACCAATAAATTTCTGGTTATAATAAATTTGCATGTGTCTTATTGTTACCTATAAAAACTATTTTCAGTGTAAAGGGATTTTTCGTCCATACTGTACAATGAGCAGTGTTGGATTGATAGGGAAAGCATGACACTATCTCGTCCCAAGCCCCACAATAAACTACATGACAGCTCTGCAAAGGAATGATTTTGTAGAAATTGTCTAGGAGTCTGGATTTGTTACTAATTTAAATGATAACTTATTGAAAGTTAAGTTAAAATGGGAAATCACAGAACTAAAAATTACCAATTTATCCTATCTTCATTGGATATTTTGTACATGATAACTGATTATTATTAAAATCAAAATTTTTTAATCAATGCACTCGTGCATTAACATATCCTTGATAATGAAAAACTAGAGCTAAGCATATTAACATTAAAAGGTCTTTCAATAATATTGAATGATTGTATTATCAGATTAAGTAACATAGCTAAATTGGCATGGATAGAGAAACATATTGCAAGAATTTTTTAAATTCAATATCTTGTTTAAGTTTATTGGTAACTGGTATTAGTAATACCAGTCATATCTCAATCTCAGTCCGACCATTGTATTTCAAAAGGTTACAAATTGTGTCATCTCGCTGGTCGGTCGGTTTGAGATTGTAATATGACCGGTATTTCAGTTACCCATGTGAATTAATCAGTACAATTTGTCTGATGTGAAAAATGTCTAATTTAACACACCATAAAGTACAAACAGTCCAGAGTTGAAAGTAAGTGTTAGCAACACATAGACTCCAAAAACCATCATCTGATGCGATTATACCTGTGACACAATTTTCCTGGTGATTTGGAAAATATACTGTGTTTTGGGAGGATTCTCGGGGTCAAAGTCGTCCATAGTTGTCATCACTCCAAGCCCAAAAACATCGCCATCTCCCAATGAAATTTCTCGCTCCTCTAAAATTGTTTTATCGTTATCGTTGAGATAAATCCCATTTAAACTCTGAAACATTCAAATACTCAAGACAACCCTTATTAGACATTTTAACTTACAAGTACCTGGTGACCGAGCTTTGCTCGGATAGAATAAGACATGTATTATACAAGTTAATTAGCAAAATTAAAACACATTTATTACTCAATGAAAACATTTATGTGGTTTAAATAAAACCAAATTAATACACCTTTATTATATATATATAATTTATTAATATAGGATGAACACTGAACAAAAATGTTATGCCCCAGAAGGGAATCAATCTCACAACCTTCGGCATGTGAAACCTAGCACTGAGCTACGGCGTCGGCCAAGTCAGGGCCGTCGTTTAAGGGTTTTTGGCCAACCTCAATTGTTTTAGCTGATCTTATATTGTATTTAAATATCCATAGAGTTATTAATAGCCTGTGATCAAGTGATTTTGTAGAAAAGGAATGAGGATTGAAATGCAAAAGAAAAATTTAATTTTTCCAACTAATTGGTTTGTTACAGTAGCTTCAAAAGCAATAGAATGAATATGTTTTCTATCAAAACACGAAAGATTTTGGAAATACTTTTCTCTGCTTTTATTTTGCACAGTTATTTTACCCTTTAGTTTTTACAAATTTTTTAGTAATTTGATAATTTTTCATTTATACATAAAATAAATATGTAAGCAAAACCTCTATTCACATATTGTTCACCACCATCTTCAATCAACAACTATCAAATGGTTATAAACAGATGTTTTCATTGTTATTGTTTACATTTGATTCTCTATAAGCGTAATGTTAATTTTTTGGATTTTAAACTTAATATTACAAGAAAACCGGAATTTTCCTGGACATTAGACCTATTTAGAATTTATTTTCTACTCGGGAATTAGTTATTTCCAAAATTTAAAGAAAATTGTTAGAGCCGTTTTCAAGATCCGTGTGCAAATATATATATATATCTAAATATATAAAACAAAGTCGTGTTAGTTACACGCATTATAACTCGAGAACGGCTGGACCCATTTAATGATCTTTGATTTTTTGGATTCGTCTCTGCACCGGTCATGCTTTAGGCATATTTAGATTCCATAAATTCAATTAGTTTCCATTTTATAGCGTTTTAAATTTCTAATGTTAACCTTATGGGGAATAAGTTTGCTTACAAATTTTCTAAAATCAAAACCTTTGATTTCTTAAAACAGATGTTGGTTCACTCTCCGTTAGCAATATGCTTTACTATCCAATGCCATATGAATCATTCATTAATGTAAAACTATGAAGTAAATATGTGATGTTTAAAACGAACAGCATTATTCGCCACGTTAATAGTTGACGGTTTTTGGGAATTATGTTTTGTATTTATATATTTTTTATTTTCCGTATGATTAAAAGTAACGTGTTTATATGTTTGCCAAATAAAATAATCACAATGTTTATACATATTAGGGTTATTGTAATAATCAGCTGTTGAATATTTAAAGCTTTCACAACGACGCCGCAATGCTATTTGACTTCAGAAAATGGTCAATCTTAAAGTTAACATGTAATTTGTGTTAGGCAAAGAGTGGTTTCCGGATTGTTTAGTCTGACAATCTGTCAATCTGTCTGCACTATTGAATACTACGTTAATCTGCAAAAGACCATCCTCAAAATTAGACCAATTCGTAATTCAGAGGCCGTGGTTCGGATTCTACGTTAAACTGTAGGTCCCATAGTTGTTGTCATCGGCTGTTGGGCTATTAATTAACAGTCCTGTCTAAGGAACATGCCAGCCTTAGTCAGTACAAGACTACAAGATCGCACCACAATCATCTTGCTCTCAATCCTCATTCATACTTGGCTTGAAATACCTACCTTGTAGTATGGTCACCATTTCAATAATCTAATCTTATTTCTATATATATAAATCAATGTATGTATGTCCTTTACGTTGCCAAGCTACTCATCCGAGCGCCATTAAATTTTAGAAAGTCGCTCTATATGTATCCGGTGAGGTTTTAGTAAAAAATTGTTTTCAAAAACTCTATAAGTTTCCATTTTATGGCATTTTTAATTTCTAATTTTAACCTTATAGGGAATAAGTTTGTTTACAAATTTTCTATAATCAAAACATTAGTTTTCTTGAGCTACAGCTTTTGGTTTACTTTCCATTATCAATATGCTTTACCAACGCCATCTAAATCATTCATTAATATAAAAATATGAAGTAAATATGTGCTGTACAAAATGAACAGCTTTATTTGCCACGATAATAGTTTACGGTTTTTGGGGATTATTCATTTATATTTTTTATTTTCTGTCTGATTAAAACAAGATCCTCCTAAAAGTCAGTGTTTATATGTTAGCCAAATAAAAAATAATTACAACTTTTATACATACTAAGTAGGCCTATATTATAATAATCAGCTGTTGTATACCTTTTCTATAAAAGCCGTATTACTGTTTGGTTTTGTGTAGGTTTAGGTTGGATTAGAAAATTGTAATTCAATCCACTCAGATGTATTTGTTTTGTGGGAATGTATTTAATATATCTCATCGTTTCAGTACTGTTATTCACTATTGCACGACCCAGAATATCTGCACAACGAAGCCGTAATGATATTCGACTTCAGAACATGGCCAATCTTTAAGTTGTAAACATGTATTTACTGTTAGGCGTTATGAAGTTCGCCGGCTCAGCTAGTCTAATCTAAATTTTATTGATTGATAATTAATTGATATGATCAATAACTATTTGAAAGCTTATTTGTGTATCGTGGCAAAAGAGTTCCACCCCATCAACAAAATATTTTTTCTTTAGCGTACAATCGCTTTCTGTGAATAAAAAATTAATCCCATGCCAACACAAACAATAGATATCGCAAATTTAAGACTTGATCAATAAGAAATATTAATTATACTAAATAAAACCAATCATATTTTATATAAATAAACTAACTTAAATGTATTAGATGAAATATTTTACTTGGAGGATCAAGCCAAAAATAACAAACTACCAAACACTCACATATGTTAATGTGTAGCATAAAGCTCTTGAGCCAATGATACATCTAATTTTCTCAAAAAAACTGGCAATGTCACTAATCCATTTAGATATGCATTCTTTACCAACACCATTAAAGTGATATCCATCTCTCGTGAAAAAATATTCCGGCGTTTTCTCAAGATGAAGAAGTATAATATGGTCAAAATAGTCTGCAATGGATGTGATACGATTGTTTATATTAACAACTTTTGAGTTTAACTCGGGATTGTCACGTGTCAATGGCAAGAGTGCTAAAATCAAATTTGAATGAACAGTCTTCTCCATCACGATTTGAAAGGAGTGAAGCAAGTCGCTAAAATCCCGAGACATTCTGACATCGTTTGATCCACCGATGATAACAACAACATCTTGCTTGGTGAACAACTTCGTCCTCTCTTCAATATCATTTGTAAGACAACAAAGTCGAGCGTTAGGTTTGAGAACAGTCTTCACCAAAAATTTTGAATACCAGCTGATTGTTTCGTCTAAGCCAGTCCCATGAAAATCGCCAAGAAATAGTAGATCTCCCTGCTGATGTTTTTGTTTTGAACACATTATAAAAACATTATCTCACTGAACAGTGAAAGAATGTCAATAGAACTATGAAACATGTTATAGAAATGTGAAAAATAAACTAATTTGATTGGTATTAATAGATTATACATAAACTGACTAGAATAGTAAGACGTAGTTTTTATCTCAACTGAATAGGTTCATATCTGATTCACTTGTAGCAGTAAACTGAAGTGCACAGAGGGACAATGAGTCTTTCAACAGGAGCGCTGACCAAGCATTCCAAGACCACCTCCACTCGCAACTGAAAATGCCTATGACTGAGTAACATTACAATCACACAGAGCACAGAGTATACCAGTGCTGTAGTGCTCAGCGCTTTCATATGCCGTAAAGATTCAAATAAAATAACAAATTTTGTTTGAATATAAAAACACCCCATCGCAGCAGACCTGCGTACTCAAAAAATTTCTAAATCAATAATACAATAATAATAATAATAATTATCTGACCATAAACATGAGAATTATTTACCCATTCTCCATAAGATTAACAAGGGAAACAGTATGCAGGTTTACTGCTGTGAGGAACACTGAAAGTTGGCGTTTCTAGCATTAACAACTTTTATTTTGCCCATTTATATAAAGTTTCATCAACATCTGTCGATAAATAAAGGAGTTTGCCTATTTCCTATATGATTAAAATGGGAAAATAGTATGCAGGTTAGCTGCCATGGTAAACACATAAACTATGATTTATAATGATTCATAAACTATGAATAAATGAATGGATCTCAACTACATGAAGCTAAATATCACGTTTTATCCAAAAAATATTGATTGATAAGTGAAATAATAATTTTTCTTCGTCCTTCATAAGATTAAAATTAAAGCCCCAAAATAAAATGTACTGTTTTTAGATTTTTTAATATCTCAGTAATCGTTGGAGATAGAGCAAAACTGGTGAAAGATAAAAATTTATTAATCTAATCTAATCTAACTCTTGTAAAAACATTTTGATAGAGACCAAATTTGGTAGATATGTGTATTCCTGCATTTGCTCGGAAGAGATTGTAATCTAGTCATATCAGTCAATGAAAACAGATAGTTTAGTGGGATTTTGTACTCAAAAATGGGGTTTTTTGCGTTTTTTACATGTAATTTTTAAAAATTTCTTATTTTATATTTCACTATTGGAATAAGCTTAAAAACCTACACAATTTAGTTCCTTAAAGTTTTTCTCTATCTCCAACAGTTACCGAGATATTAAAAAATCTAAACACAGTACGTTGTATTGTGGGGCTCCAATGTTAATCTTATGGAGGATAGGGAAAAATTAATATTTCCCATATTAATCAATATTTTTGGATAAAACTTGATATTTAGCTTTATGTGGTTAAGATCTATCCATTTATGTTAAAAAATCATATCATATTAATCATATAGGGAAACACCTTTATTTATGGACAGATGTTGATGAAAATTGGTTTAAATTGTCAAAATAAAGATTGTTCATGATAGAAATGCCTACTTTTAGTGTTCCTCACAGCAGCAAACCTGCACACTCTTTCTCATGTTAATCTCTTGGAGAATAGGCAAATAACTCGACATATATCATTATTATTATATTATTGATTTGGAAATTCGCTGAGTACGCAGGTCTGCCGTGACGGGGGTATGTATGATTTTCTTGTAGCCTGTTTTATACTGAACACACAAATATATAATGTGTTATACTTTGCATAATGTTCAGGTTAGCTGTGATGATAAACACATAAACTATGATATTTAAGCATACATGGATATATCTCAACAACATGAAGCTAAATATCAAGTTTCATCTAAAAATATAGATTGATAAGTAAAATAATTTTTTCTTATCCTCCATAAGATTAACATTGGAGCCCCAAAATACAACGTACTGTGTTTAGATTTTGTAACCCTTACCATGCTACTGAAAATCATACTCTCTGATCATTTAGGTTGAAAAAAATCAAAATATTATTTTTCCAATGTTCTTTTTTGATTTAAGTAGCTTGAGTAAAGTATAAAGAAATATGCTTCATTTTTATTTATGTAACATTTTTTAGGCATCAAAAAAATTATTTTTTCAAAAACTCAATTTCAATTTTCAAACATTTATGAGCCATTTTCTATCATTTACATTCACAAAATACTAACTGTATACTCCTAGAACACATAACAAATTATCACAAGTTGATGGATGTCAACAAACAATGTTTTGGAAACTGAAAACAGCTGGCTGTAATGACTTGCTTCTGCAGGCGAAAGCCGCAGTACGTGAGCGAATGAATACTGGCCACAGTTGCAAAACAACTAATTTCATTTATTCTTTTATTAAAGTTCCTCTGAAGTTCCTATGCTATAAAATGAATTTTTATGGAGATATCCATCAATTTGTATTTTTCACAAAATATTCTTCATCGCCTGTATTTTTTTAAAATTGGTACATATTTTTGAATAGCCATGTTCTGTCTCAGGAAAAATACCACCTGTTAGTAAAGTTATGTAATTTTTCATTAAATAATAAATTAAAGTTTGCGCTAAGCCTAAATTTATTAATGTAGGAATATACAACTGGATAGATGGAGGTCTGATAGTAGAGAGAGAATTGAAAACCAAGTGTGGCGACAAAAATACTATCACGACTTGAAAGCAAAACTTAAAGAGTTTACTCCTAAACAAGAAGTGTGGGTCCAAAATGAGACGAAGAAAGGTTGGAGACCAGGAACAGTAAAAGAAAGGACGGGAGAGTTATCGTACACAGTTTTAGCTGGGGGAGAAACCAAGAGGAACCATTCTGATCAGTTAAGAGCAAGAGAAGGTGCGACTGATCCACCTCAATGGAAAATACAACCGGAGCCTGAACACGACCTTGAAGATGATAATGGACCCAATTTCGAAAACTCAGCCTAAATTGAACGGGGAGAAATGTAGGAATATACAATCAACTGTTTTTATAAATTACAATCATCTGCTTTTGTTTTTGTTTACTTGTTGTTGTTCTAGTAAATAAATCTTTTGTTTTAAAGTACTTCAAATGTTATAATTAATTATTTTATAATTAATAAACGGTGTCATCTCACATGATTTTCAAAATAGCCAAATTATTTCAAATTTTATAAGGATTCTAAAGGCCAGAATTCACCAAAATTACCCTAATCAAAGATTTATTAATCTTAGATTAGAACTGACTGATGATTTGAATCCACTGCTAACGAAATCTGATTTCACCATCAAATAACCACCAAAAATTTTTTTCACCTAAAATAACGCTAGATTCTTAAACCTGAGATTGGTGTCAATCGAGGTGGCAGTGAACTGTCATACCACTGATCTGACCTGTGAAAAACCAAACATAACCCAAAAACAGTGTCCGTTTCCGGTGTTTTACATATCTTTATTTATTATTAATTATTTTACTATATGATAATTATTAAGCCTAATTAATTATATTATATTGATGATTGTGTAGGAGATAAATCAGTTTTCAGTCAGAGATTAATAAAATTTCTTCACGCCGGATAAAAAATAAGTGGATCAATGGGGAATCGATCTAGCGACCTTCGGTGTGGAAGACTCTTGCTCTTCCGCTTGAGCTACCAGGGCTATTAATGAAGTATCTTATAAACTTGGTTATAAAACTTGTTGATTATATGTAAAAAGATTTTGTGGCAAAATAATGTTTGCTTTTTAATAATACTATTTTAATTACACTTTCTGCTAGAGCATCAAACTCAAGAATTATTTTTACCTAATTATAGAAATAAATAAGTTGTCTATTTATAAAAATATTAACTTATTTTATAAAATGTTGCAATTAACTTAGTTATCTGTTGAGAACTCAAGTTCATCTTCAATGGTTTTCAAGACTGATATGGCAGTACCTTTTGTTCATCTATATCTAGTAACAAAATCAATATCGCCCAAAATATTGAAATCGTCAACTCTTTGTCTTATTCATCTAGGTCGTCGACAATATTTATTACTCCTTGTCAGTATCTTTTAAATGCTAATGTGTACGCTCTTCTTCTAGCATTGGCCTTTCCATAATATTTTAAAATTAAAATCAAATATAATTATATAATAAAAATATTATATAAAAGTATTATATAAAAATATAATGCTGCATTTAAATAATATGTAACTGACGGTAAAATCTGAGATTTAAGGTTCTAACTGATAAAATTTAGGCAGTTAGAATCAAACTGCATTTTCCACTCTAAAAGCGAGTGGTGAAATACAATTTTGTTAGTTTTGGGGCTAACAGCATATTTCGTTTTTGGTGAAATCGGGTCTAAATACCCACATAAATATGCATAACAAAAAGAATTAAATAATTTATACTTACTAAATGGCAATACACAAATATCTCTGTAGCTGAGAGTTATTTGTTTGCTAAACATCACTTGGTGCTTTCTTTAGCTACTTTCTTGAAGATTTGAAAATTGTAAAATTGATTGAAAAATTGTCTAAAATGTTTATTTTAGGCCATTTTAAACCTAAAACACGTTTATAACTATATTTACTCCATTTTGGAATGTATTTTAGTGAAACAATAGCATTTATACATTTTTATAGTATACATTTATTATTATTTACATTATTGACATAGATAATGTCAATAATGGTGGAGGTGGTCGCAAAACCACCTCTTCTCATCCAAATTTTTGATTATTAAAATCAACCTTCGTAACTAATTTGGATAATTGGAGTAAACATAAAACCTCATTTACCCTATGATCTCTAATGAACAATGACCCATCTTCCTTCAGTATGATGCTGCAATGTTTGCGAGAGGCGAGAATGCTCTCTACAGGAACATCGTTGGCAGCAACACGCCCAAAACTTGTCTGAAACATTTCAAGATTGGTTTCTACAGTGTTGGTTATTTGATACAATGTGTACAATTCATTCACAATTAGCTTTTGGCTATTGGTGTATAGGGAAACCCCAGCTATTAGCAGCTAAGTGAATCTGGTCGATGTTGGTGAAAGTTTTTTCCTTCAACTCGTTTAAATTTTCTCGAACACACTTTAATTCTTCAATACAGGTTATTAACCTATGTATCTTACTCTATGGTGGAATGCTTTCTGAGATCGTAATCAAACTTAAACAATCCTGTGACAGCTGCGACGACCAATAGAAAAAGACGGCTCTTTTGTATAACAACATTTTAATGTTTATTATTAATTTTTTGTCATTTCTAACACCTTTTAAAATAGTGTCTATTGTAAAGACTAATTATAATCTATAGTTATACAAGGACATGGTTGCTATGTAAAGCTAAAAACGACCAAAAACACAATTTTTGTCAGTTTTGCTTATTTGCTATTTTTTTCTTAGTTAAAAAAGGAATAAGGATATGTTTTATACATGATTTCTACTCAATTTTTATTAGCGAATTTCCCATAGGGAAGAAGCTATTACCGTAGGTCTCATGGTGAGACTTAAGCCCGGGACCATGTTATTTTTTCTTCTTTAGGTGCCCAGAGTCCAAAAACAATAGTCGTTAAAATTTATATATATATATATATTTCACTATTTAGTTCATCAAGTAGGGCTACTAATATAATTATCTTTAAATAAGTCAACCGAATACCCTTAGAAAACATTTTAATTATTTCTTCGACATGTTTCGGGAATCATCCCATCTTCAAGAAGTACAAAAATGTTTAACCTAATTTGATAATCTTAATTTATAAATGTAAATAAATGTCATATGATAATTTAAATTTCACTGAATTCAAATTGGTGGAGTGTGTTAGCATGTATTATTTCTTCCTTGTATAATTTTTTCATATATTGGATTGTTTGTTTCAATTTGTGAAGTGTTTAGTATATTATTTTTGTCAATTTGATAGTGAGTATAAATTTGGAATTCTTCTTTTGTATCCAATTTTCTTCCTTTTTGTTCGAAATTCAATATAGTCATATTATGTGTCATACTAGTGTAATTGTGGTTTGTGGAAAGTACAATTTCAATAAAGAGATAAACATAATAAAACAAATTGCACAAGAAAATGGATACAAAAAGAATATGATAGATAAAATGATAAAAAGATGGGAGAAAAAGAGAGGAGAATCGAAGACAAAAGAGAAAATCAAAGAGAAAGAGTTTATTTGCGTGCCATACAATTTAAAACTAAACAAAGCCATAGAGAAAACTTTTACAAAACAAAAATTCAATATAAGTTACAGAACAAGACACAATGCATATGAAATAATACAAAAGAAATCACGAAACAACAACCAAATTAATAAATACACAAGATCAGGAGTATATAAAATTAAATGTGATGATTGTAACAAATATTATATTAGACAAACCGGTAGAAATTTTCAAACAAGATTCAAAGAACATATACAAGCGCTAAAATCAAACAACAAAACAACACAAAAATCAGCATTCGCCGAACATATTCTTTCCACAAACCACAATTACACTAGTATGACACATAATATGACTACATTGAATTTCGAACAAAAAGGAAGAAAATTGGATACAAAAGAAGAATTCCAAATTTATACTCACTATCAAATTGACAAAAATAATATACTAAACACTTCACAAATTGAAGCAAACAATCCAATATATGAAAAAATTATACAAGGAAGAAATAATACACGCTAACACACTCCACCAATTTGAATACAGTGAAATTTAAATTATCATATGACATTTATTTACATTTATAAATTAAGATTATCAAATTAGGTTAAACATTTTTGTACTTCTTGAAGATGGGATGATTCCCGAAACATGTCAAAGAAATAATTAAAATGTTTTCTAAGGGTATTCGGTTGACTTATTTAAAGATAAATAAATAAATAAATATATATATATATATATATATATATATATATTAAGTAAAGTTAAAATAATTAACTGAGTATCCTTGACAAAAATTATTTTATTTTAACGACATGTTTCGACCTTTAAAGGCCATTTTCAAGTTAGTTCAAAATGATAATCTAATATAAACAATATTTAAATCACATATGTTTAAATTAAATAATTTCAATTTAATAAATGTACAAGTGTTCTTGAAGAAGTTAGTTAAAAACTGTTGTATCTATATAAATGTAAAATGTGATTATATGTTTTGTTTGAGTTTTCTGATTTTTTCAAAAATTGGATTGTTTTTTGTTATGTGGCTGTTCAAAATGTTTTGAGGGTCAGTTTTTTGCCCTGAATAAATGTAATAATCTTCTTTTGAATCCATGATGTGTCCTTTGGTTGTGAATTCGAGTATTTCCAGATTTTCTTCCATGTTCTTGTAATTGTGATTTTGTGTTAGTAAGTGTTCTGCAAAATTTGATTTCATGATGGTTGTGTTGTTGCTTCTGAGTGCTTGAATGTGTTCTCTGAATCTTTCTTTGAATGTTCTTCCTGTTTGGCCTATGTAAAAGTTGTTGCAGTCTGAACATTTTAATTTATGAATGCCTGATTGGTTGTATTTATTTTGTTGATGTATTTTATTGTTTGTTTTATTATGTATCATGTTAAATGCATTGTTTTGGGGTTTGTAACTGATTTCATAGTTAGATGTTAAATGTTTTTCTTGTTGCCTTGTTTAGTATTGAATTATATGGTAAACTTATGTATTTATTTTTAGGTTTTTGTTCTTTATTTTGTTTGTGTTTGGTTTTCTTTATCTTTCTAATCATTTTGTCAATTATTTTAGAGTTGTATCCATTCTTGACAGCTCGAAATTTAATTGTGTATTTTTCTTTTTTATAATCTTCTTTGTCCATTGGGATGTGTATGAGTCTATTTACCATGGTTCTGAATCCTGCCATTTTGTATTTCCAGGGATGATGAGATTTAGATGGTATTACAAGGTCTGATTGGGATGGTTTTCTGTAAATTTTGTATTTGTGTCTATTATTTTCGTTTCTGATGGTTAAGTCTAGATAATTAATTTCTTTGATTTGGCTTTCTTTTGTACATTGAATTGTATCTGATAGTGAGTTTAAATATTCTAGTAGATTGTTGCTTTCGTTTAAATTTCCTTGAAAAAGACATAATATGTCATTGACATATCTTATCCAATATATTATTTTTGATTTAAATGGGTTTATGTCATTGTTAATTTTATTGACCTCTAAGTAGTGCACGTATATATCTGAAAGTAGACCCGATAAATTAAATTGAAATTTATTTATATGTATATACATATACATATAAATAAATTATATGTATATACATATAAATAAATTATATGTATATGTATATGTATATATGTATATATATATATATATGTGTCTGTGAACACGATAACTCTCGTAAAAATGGTCCAATCAAGACCAAATTTGGTAGAGACGTGTATTCCTAAAAGTGCTCGGACGAGTTCATAAACAAGACATATCGGTCAATGGGAACGGGTAGTTTGGGGGGGTTTTGTACCCCAAAATGGGGTTTTTTGCGTTTTTCACGTGTAATTTTTAAAAATTTCTAATTTTATATTTCATTATTAGAATCAGCTTAAAAAACTACACAATTAAGTTTCTTAAAGTTTTTCTCTATCTCCAACGGTTACCGAGATATTAAAAAATCACAGTACGTTGTATTGTGGGGCTCCAATGTTCATAATTGTGGTTAAAATAATTGTGGTTAAATAATTGTGGTTTAAATAATTGTACTTATATACATTGTTTGATACACAATTTTATCCTAAGTAAAACCAAAAAACAGAACAAAAACATGTTGATAAATAAATTTTTTATAATTGTTTTACAAAAGAAATAAAAAAATTTTACTTAACATTTTATGCAACAAATGTTTCGTTTTTTGGGAAAATGGTCTGGCAATTTTAGCACACCTCGGATCGAGACGCTAGGCACTCAAAGGGTTAAATATATTAGTAGTTATAACCTGCAAAACAAAGCAATATTATATTGAATAATATGTAGCAAGATTTGATCACATTATTATTTCTGTCCAGGTTGTCACGGTTTACACAGTATTAATCATATTTCCAGCTCAGTTTCATTTTAAAATATTTTAAAATTCCTAATTCCTGCCCAAAAACTCAATGGTCATCTTTAGGTTTAGAGGTGGTTTAGTTCTAAAACTACCATAAAAATTTCTCTGAACCTGGAATAAGACTGTTTAATATGTTACTTAGTCATGTTAAAATTTAGATATAAGAAGATTTAAATGTATTATTATAAATATGTTATGTGATTTATGTGTATATTATGATGTTAAAGAAGTTGTTGATTATTTGAAATAAATTAATACCAGTAGGCCTAATTAAAATATTCTGGGATTGACTGTGATTGAACTGTTATGTATTTTTTGTTATAATGAAAAATTGTGTAATGACGTTGCTATACAAATGTATTTGTTAGTCACCAATAAACGATTCTGATTCTGAGACTAATTAATTTTAAAACAAATTATGGTTTGGCTTAGTCTACATAGTAAGTTTAATATTTCCGATCTCCAATATTATCATTACTATCTTAACTGTTACCAATTTAGTTTATTGTTAATATCTTGTCATACAAATAGTGATTAGCGATTGAAATTTGACTTTAAAAAAATTATCATAAAATTGAATTACTTTATTTTTACTTTTTACCAAAAGGATCATTCATCACAAATTGATTTGATTTTGATCAAAATACAATAGGAAATGAATAAATAGTAAAATTTTAAGGATTCTAAATGAGGACTCCCAGCTAAATACATTGTAAATAAATTGACTTGACCTACTAGCAAAACAGACAGAGAACCTTGCACGCTACACGAATAGGCCTAGATCACTGCTTAATATTTAATGACACATAGCCTACATTCACATTTCAAACTATTGTAGTAGTAATTTGTAAATTTATGTTTGAAGAGAGGCATGTTTCAGAGTTTTATAATCTCTTCAAAGCATTGAGAAATCAGGAAAACAGGTTATTGTTACGATAGATTTCTTCTATGCCAGTGATTAAAACCTAGAAGTGGCAAGCTTTTTACTCTTAACCCTAGAAGTGGCAAGCTTTTTACTCTTAACTGTAACATAAATATAATTACTAATATCTTCATGAAATATCAAAGTTTAAACAAAAAAAGCTTAAAACATGCCCCCCCCCCTTATAACCACTAACCACAAAAGCAAAACAGGTGTCCACTGCAATCCCAATTAAGCCTACAAATGCCGTCAACTTCCACCCAAGCCGGTCACCGTTTATTTAAGGTGGGCCCTCCCGCCACTGTACCACACATTTGCAAGCCAAATTGGGATTGCTCATGGTCGGGATTCGAACCCTAGCACTTCCGAATGGCTAGAACGTTACGCTCGTCAGCGCAGCGCTCTAGCCGATTAGGCCACATGTGCATAGGAGTTGAAAACGCTTACTTGGTTATAAGACCTGCCCGGTGGCAGGCTAGTGTACTACGAAAGCAGTTTCGGTTGTTTGCCCCCAGATGGCAACACGGTCACGTAGGCGATAGTGTCTAACAAATTCACTAAACTGACCACAGATGCCTCCACCTGCCAATTCTTATTGAATCTGTAAATGCGTCGTAAATTACGACTTTGCCATTTCTAGGGTTAATTGTAACATAAAAATAATAACTAATATCTTCTTGAAATATCAAAGTTTAAACAAAAAAAAGCTTAAAACATGCCCCCCCCTATAACCACTAACCACAAAAGCAAAACAGGTGTCCACTGCAATCCCAATTAAGCCTACAAATGCCGTCAACTTCCACCCAAGCCGTTTATTTAAGGTGGACCCTCCACTCCGCTATACCACACATTTGCAAGCCAAATTGGGATTGCTCATGGTCGGGATTCGAACCCTAGCACTTCCGAATGGATAGAACGTTACGCTCGTCAGTGTAGCGCGTTAGCCGCCTCGGCCATCAGTGCCTAGGAGAAGAAAGCGCTTACTTGGTTATAGACCTGCCCGGTGGCAGGCTCGTGTACTACGAGAGCAGTTTCGGTTGTTGGCCCCCAGAGGGAAACACGGTCGCGTAGGCGATAGTGTCTAACAAGTCCACTAAACTGACGACAGATGCCTCCACCTGCCAATTCTTATTGAAAATGTAAATGCGTCATAAATTACGACTTTGCCATTTCTAGGGTTAATATTTTTTTATAGGAAATGTTCGAAAACCCTGGTCTTGTTACTACCTAATGTCATCATTAGAAAATTTAAAAACTTAAAAAAACAAAGAGGCATGTTAATTAATTGATTAAATAAAACTATTTACAGTACTCACTATCACAGGTCACTACAGCATTATTCGCGATTGCGCGGCACGGCGGCGGTTGGTGCGTGTTTTACAAAGGTGGCGAAATGTACATCAAATACACTAACTAACTCAAGAACATAGGCAACAAAGGTAATATATAAAAAAAATAAAATTACTTTTTAAGCCAATTGTTTTTATTAGGTACTCTAACTATTAAATATAGACTAAAAAATTATTATTAGCTAATTATTTAATTAATAGGTCAATAATTAAGATTAGCCTAACAGTTGACTCCCTCTACTCCTTCCTCGGATGGTTCGGACGCCAGATGGTTCAGACTACTTCTTGGAAATGAGTCATCAGCGCACTACCATATCTCATCACATTAGTCGACAGGATTGGACGTGTTTGTTTATTTCCGGTCTAAATATGAATAAATTATATCACAAACATCAGTTCAGTTTAAAATTGTGTTCGATACGGATCATCAGTGAAGCGGGAAATGGCAACTTAGGTGTTGGAATTTTAATTTTTCGAAGGGTAACAAGGTCACCAGTTGCTCCAAACAGTTGCAGTTAATTGCTCTACATCGAGTAACAGATCAGCTGAAGTTGTAATGTTAATGAGGAAATGGCGTAATTATGTGTTCAAGAACACAGTTTAAGCGAAAAAGCAGAAGAAAACAATAGATTTCTAATAATATGCTCAGTAATGTAAAGTCAAGGTTATTATTCATCTTAGTTTACAGTAAGTGTATTTGAGATAATCTTATTAAAATAAAGTGAGGGTTTTTGTTTTTTTTATACTGTAAAATAAATTTAATAAGGTTCAATTTGCTGTGCTTTATAATTTTATGTTCATTCCTATTTATGGTGACACATTTAATTTATCAACCTCACAAAAACTACGATCCAGTGAGTTGGAAACAAAACCTGTACCGTCGGATGGTCCAGAATTTTTTAAATCCGTACAGGGGTCCGGTCCTGAGGTGTCCGTATTAGAGGGAGTCTACTGTATTGTATCACTTCACAAAACTACTATATAGTATATTTACACAAACACAGTCACTAATATTATAAAAACTAACTCATAAAGATAAAAGTAGTATAAACACATAGACAAGAGAAGTATAAACATCAAAGACAAAGACTAGGTTATAAACAATAACCCGATACAAACATCGTCTGCATCTATTAGTCAGCTGATATGTGAGTAATAATCACTCTTGGCGCTAGGCAACTGAGCAGTTAACAGTGATACACACCAATCTGTTTGCAACCAATGAATAGAGACTGGATGTTGTAACTACGTCATGAAATGAGTTGTCAAAGGACAAAAGTAGATTGCCCTGCCATCTATCGTCGATTTGCATAACTAAATTTGACTCTAAATGTCATGGGAATACGCGAGTATACTCACTTATGGCATTGAGTACGTGAACGAGTTAACTTGCTTATGGCGTTCAAGGGGTAAACTGACTAACCGGTAGACCCGCCTGAGGCAACTTATTGAATTGAAATTTTGAAGGCAGGGATTGGCGGGAAACAAAAGTTCTGGGCAGGGAGAGCTGGGAAAATTGATAAAATTCAAGGTAAAACGGAGAATTATAACTTTGACTAGGGAAATAGTAAGTGATTGAAGCAATAATCTACCAATTTAACAAAAAATATTTCTTAGTATTTTATTTCCCATGTTGATATAAAAAAGATTATTTAAATTATTTAGATGATACCAATACCACAGAAATACAATTACACTAATGTAGCATAACACAATACAGAGGATATTGCCGACATAGAGCACTATGCGGGGTTAAGTTATGTAGATTATTGATGTTGTTATATCGTTAATAATACTATTTAAATAATGTAGAGTTACCGTAACTTCGGATTTTCAAAATTTCCCATCTTCCCTCCTCATAACTCCCTATCCTGCCATTTCCTGGATAGACTGGACAGGTTATATTTTTTTTGAAAAATGTCAGTAGGCCTAACTAATAAGCTTTATCACATCAATCTTAAATGAACTTTTTCGTCACTTTCTAATAATCTATATCAGCTCCTCAGAAGAACGTATTTCTGACGTTTTCCTTAATTTTAGGCTCAAATATTACATTCTGAAACCAGCTTCCCTTTTGAGATCGATGGAAATTGAAATTCTGGGATGGGAGAAAGGGTAAATTTTAGGGAATTAATTTTGAATTAAATTTAAGGGAAATAGTAAGTAAAGTGTTATTAAGTTAAGTATATTTCCATTGAAGTTAAGGGAAATAGTAAGTTATCACCAATTTATCACAACATATTGAAGTAATTTTTTCAATGTTGATTTTAGAAAAAAAGGTTATTTAATATTTTTATTACTTAGACCATACATCACCACATCATCATCACCTTAACATATACAGTTAAGGTACAGTAGGCCCTAATGCAAGTAAAATTTTAAAGCTATAAATACCAAACGTAATTAAAATCCTCAGAGCGCTCACATTGTGTTGGTATAATATTAATGATGTAAAAATATCAACAACCAACCTAACTTTACTCTGCAGAATACACGTCGGTAATATCGTTAAAAAAACCTGTTTTGTGGAGGTCAAGCAGGTTATATTGGAGTTAATCTTGGTGAGAGCTTTAATTTGACACCTAGAAACCCAACATCTATAGAAATCCTCTTTCGGAAGCGTATCCTTGTTGCTATTATGGGAGCATACATTTTCAATCAACCTGAATTTACCAGTTCAAAAGTATAACTTAATTCTCTAGAATCACCAGTTTTAACCCAAATTCCTAGGAATTTCCCGTTTAGCTCTGGATTACCTAAAATTTCCTGTTTCTCCCTACCCAGATTCTCAAGGGTGGGCCTTCTGGGTGGTAAGTGACTAATTTAAGTTAAAAAAGTAATAAAGCGTCAGAAAATATTCTTCCGCAGAACTGTTCTTCTAAATTATGTTATTAGAGAGTGAAATAGCTTTATAACCTGTATCACACTTGTACTCACACCCGTATGGGTGTGAGTCAATAGAACTGTATAGTTCTAAAGCACACCATTCGATTGATTTAGGTTCTTGGCAATAAATCTTTTCCAAAGTCTGTACATAGGCTTTTGGTGGTCAACTTATTAAACAGCATATTGATTAGGTCTAGATCATACTTACAATGCCTTTCCTCAAAATAAATCTTATTTGATGATTATGGGCTGAAATAAAATCCCTCTTTTTCCTTTCACTGAAATTTGGTGGAGGAATTCGTTCCACTGCCCATTGGCAGTACCGAACTGGTTGTCTGTTGTTCATTTTCTTGATGTATGTAAGGTTAACCTATGAAGTAGACAAATCACATTATTATGTTTAAAATTATTACTGATAATCGTAGTGCCTCACAACATGTGAAGAATAGTTTTATATCATTTTTACTTCTATAGTAAAATGGGTTCTATATCATTAGTTTCAAAATAAGTATTGTTGAATATAATTAATTAGCTCAAGCCAATAGTTCAAAATTTAGTAACCTTAAAAGAATATTATTTACACTAAGTTGTACATTAACACTCCAATTCAACTTTTTGTTGTTGTGTGATTTTATCTTCATTTTTAAGTTTTTTTTTGCGCATAGAGTATGTTATTTTGTCTGTGCTCAGTCACTCGACGACAATGGCAGGTGAGAAACTAGGGTTACAATTAATTAATTAATAGTAGGCACGTAACCAGAGATAAACGATAGTAATCCGTTCCTCCCTGATCTAACGCTTATTGACATGGATATAACTTAGCTTTTGGGGGTGAAAGTGATTTTGACATGGATATGTCTTAGCTCTGTGGGGGGAGGTGTTGGTGATTTTGAAGAAGGAAAACATGTAACAGGTTTCCATAGAAACTACTTGAACTATTGTGTTGAATTTTAAATATAAAAGAATTAGAACAGCTGTTTAGAAGAACTTACAATATTCCCTTTAGACATATCCATGATCTAACCTATTTCCCACAGGGAAGTAAATACAAACATTTTTAAGATGAAAAACATGTAACAGGTTTCCATAGAAACCGCCAGGGCTATTTTATAAAATTTTTAATATAATATAAAGAATAAGAACAGCTGTTTTGATGAATTGAAAACATTCCCTTTAGACATATACATGATCTAACCTATTTCCTTCTGGGAATTACATCTAAACATATTTTGTAAGGACAGGCTGTATTTTGTGCCGCTGTCAGTGTCTGTACCACAAACAGCTTTAAAGGTGGGTTTTCCTAGCTCCGCATTTTGTGCGGAGCGCACTGCGCACTGCAGACCTCTCTACGCAAAACGCAATGCGCTGCGCGGTTGTGTTGTCCTAGCCCTCAGCAGTGCGCTGTAAGTTGTCAGTAGTTGATTGCTTGTGAACATGAGCGCTCGTCCAGTGAATAAGAAAAAAATAGCATTATTGATGGCATTATTAGAAGAGGAAGAAGAGATTGAAGATGAAGTTGACTTTATTGTTGGGCGTCTTTGTAAAGTACGGATGGTGGCGACATCCTGTAATCCAGCTACTTGGAGGTCACGAATTGTGGATAGTTGTGACAGATGGTCGGTGGATGTAGTGTTCTCTTGTGTAGATTAACGTCCGCACTATTGAATACTGCGTTAATCCGCAAAGACCATCCTCATAATTAGACCAATTCGTAATTCAGAGGTCGTGGTTCGGATTCCACGTTAAACTGTAGGTCCATTAGTTGCCATCGGCTGATGGGCTATTAATTAACAGTCCTGTCTAAGGAACATGTCAGCCTTAGTCAGTAACAAGACTACAAGATCGCGCCACAATCATCCTACATTCATTCCTCATTCATACTTGGCTTAAAATACCTACCAGGGTAGGTCGCCATTTCAGTTAAAAGTATAAAATTACGAAAATCTGTCGACACCATGTACACATCCAGAGAGAAAGAGGGAGTGTTTAGAATTTTGATCCATTGAATTTTTTATTTTGGTACTGGGGGCTTTGCTAAAACAGAAGGTTTTAAAGTTAGAGAGCGAGTTTCCGAATACTTTTTATTTTTTTTTGTGTGTATTTCTACGCCAGTGGCATTTTTAACGTTTTGATGGGGAACGGTCCAAACCCCTGTCTTGTTACTACCTAACGTCGACCTGTTGTTAGGAAGCATCATTAATTAGTTGCCCAATGATAAATGGCGACTGGGTCCAGATTCGACCCTTGCGGGATTCGATCCGGCGACCTTCAGTTTTGAAGGCGGGTATTATAACCACTACACCACCCAGCCAGTAAATTTTGATGGCAAATATGCAAAAAGAAAACAATGAACCTAGGAAACCCTGAAAATTCCACCACCTGGATATTATTGCCTTTTTATCCTTTATATAATTGTTTTAAATAATAAAAAATATTTTAAATATAATAGCCAAATTTTATTTACACCTCAAATTAAAAAATCTTCCAATTCTTTTAAAGGACATCGATGTAATCAACAAACTATTGCTGGATTAAAAATAATTAAACATTTTTTATCGTAATGCTAAATTAGACTTAATCGTTGGAAATGTTAACTATAAATTTTTATCTTTGAGATTACAGTCTATGTTTAGATATAAGTAATGCAGTGTTAAGATTTCTGATATATTTACAAACAACACTTTTTATTAAGTTGTGTCTTAATTATAATTTTTACTCTTCTGCATATAAAAAAATAATTATACAATAAAGCTACGTTTACACCGGGATTAATAACAGAAAGTTAACTAACTTTTTTCTTAACATTTGTTAAAAACATAACATATTTTTTTATCTTTATACCGACTCTTGATGAATAGCGAAAATCTTGTTGATAACTAGGAATTTTCTGTTAAAAACACGAGTTATTAACTTTTGTTAAGTGAGATTTTTGGGCGATTCTGTTAAGTTAATAATTTTTTGTTATAAACACGTGTTATTAACTCTGGTGTAAACGCGGCTTAACAATACTTATCAACCAATTGTTTTTTTATTCCAAGAACTTATAGGAATGAATACAACATCCGAATCGGCGTAGAAGAGAGTTCTGCCTGACCACCATACTTCTCCAGTTCGGAAGTTATATCGACTGTAAAAGCTGATTTTTTTAGGTCCTGACACTAAACAGTTATAATTTGCGCACTATTTAGAGAACTAAAAATAGGTGGTTATCGTGCAGAATGATCAAAACATTTTTACATTGTTTACATTCACTACTTTTTTATTGATCAAAAGGCCAATCTCCATCCACACCAAATCCTTCTTGACAATGTTTTTAAACTCATTATCGGCCATATTCCACAAAATTGGATGACCACCAACTAGGTCGATAAGTTGTTCGTCCTCACTGGCTGTGAATCTAGCCACTTTGTACCTCTACGAGAAAACTGTCAACTAATTTACATGGAAAACCACCAAAACTAGTGTCCAATGCGCAGCGCGGTCCGCAGTTGACACTTGACAGACTTGACTGCTCTCAGAGGAGTCAGCCAGTTGCGCAGAGCGCACTGCGCACCGCGGAGGGATGTAGGAAAATGGCGCCATCTGATTCAGTGTTGTTGAGTAGGCTCCGCAATGCGGACTGCGCATCACGCAGTGCGCTCCGCACAAAATGCGGAGCTAGGAAAACCCACCTTTAACAAATTGGAAAGGCCGAATTTGAAACGAATTAGAAAAGATATAAAAGTACATTTAAGATTTAGTCTTATATCTGAAATTTTATTCTCGGCTACATTGTAAACGTAGAAATCGTGTTTTACATGTCATAGTAAAAATATATTGACAGAAAACAAGTTACAAGTTTGCTTCAATTAGAAAAGTTAAAAAAGGTAGTAATAATTACAATATAATAAGAAGCCAAAGTCCTTTAAATGTAATAAAAAAACTTAGTAAAAGAGAGGCATGTTTGCAATCACATTTTAACTGCTGAAATTACCTTAAAACGTTCACTGCTATCTAAGAACTTGTAATCATTTCCCCAAGAACTGCATTATTTTTTTCAAATGTATTTAAAATAAAGTTCATTTGTACTACATCTTTTACTCTATGTAAGATATAGTGAATATATATATATATATAAATTATGAATGGACAACTAAGTGCGTCCACAGGCCCAAGCAAGAACTTGTAAGAGCTTTGGTGATGAATTCTGCAGGTGCCCATATAGGCGTCATTGCATGAATCAATTGTTACAAAGACCTAAATAAAATAAATATAAAATAAAGACCGAAGCTCAAACTAACATGCTTCCAGAAGACCATTTAATTGTGACACTGTTAGGCCCTTGTTTAAGAAATCAGCTAATTGTTCATTTCCAGACACATAACAGCCACTGAATGATCCGGTAAGAAATTGCTCTCACACGTATTGGTATCTAACATGGATGTGTTTAGTCCGTTTATGGAACTCTCGAGCATTCCTTGCTAGCCGTACAGCTCCAGCGTTGTCTATAAAAAGATTGGCCTTGATCTCTTGACCATAAATCTCACCCAACAAAGTTTTCAATAGCAGAATTTGCTATTGAAAACTTCTCGAAAAGGAACTCCTTTACTTAAAGGCTTGTCTTCTTCTTCTGAATTTTCAATGTGTTTACACAAGGTTGTGCCACCTGGATTACATCCGGACATCCTTTATGTTTCAAGTACACTTTTGATGTATGACTTCTGACTCAAAGAAATCCTGCCCTCTGTTCTTTGAATCTCCATTCAAAGATAATTTTCAGGATCTGTAACTTTCAACTTGAAGTCTTTTTCTAATAGCGCTATAAAATCACCTCTTGTTGATTTGAACCAGTAATTAGACCATCATTGACAAACATAACAACATACATTTTTGACCCAATCTTGTTACGAATTATCAAACATTCCATGAAAGTGTTTCTTCAAAAATTCTTCTTGGAGTGCTACATTGAAAAAACATCGAATTGTATTACTTCGAGCCACAGACAGGAGGTCTCATTGTAATTTTTGCCATACTCTGTACTTTTGAGCATATCCTTTTGCTACTAATCTTGCCTTAAATCATTCAGGATATTGTTTTCGTGTTAGTGCCCATTTTAGACCAATAATTCTCTTATTACATGGACGTAGAACTACATTTTTTTTAAAAGCTTGTTGTTACCAGGGGCTGGGAGGTTCCCCCCATTAAATTCTAACAATTAATTTAACTTTGTGTTTCTTTTGTTGTTATTTTCAGTAATTGGATGATTATTTTTGAAACAATAAATTATTAAACGATATTTAGATAAACTTGGAAGAATATGATAGTTTTATTACAGATTGTCTTTTTTACTTTCTCCCCTTACACATAAGGGGAATTTTCGAATTTTAGTTGAGAGTGGATATATCTGTTTTGGAATCCCCTGAATCCAAAAAAGTGGGTTTCGACGTGATGTCTGTCCGTCCGTGTGTCTGGATGTGTACAGAGCTACAGCCTACATCGTTGGTCCGATTTAAATAAAATTTGGCATCAGTGGTGTAGTGCTAAAAAAAGCTGTGCCGGAGCGGTCCTTCCCAGGAAGGCCATTACTCTTTGGGGGGGGGGGGTAATGGGTAGTCAAAGTCTGCAAGTTCCTCAGGAAGGTCATTGCGTGGTCAAACACGTGGAATTGTGTACAAATGAATTTATCTATTTAAAAAAAATTACATAAACTGAAGTTTAATTTTGCTAAAGCGACTAGTGATGCTCCTGGGATATCTGTTGTATTCATGCAGACTTGCAGTCGATGGCAAACGGTCCCTTTTTAGTATGGGTCCGCTTTCTTTTTCAACCCAAACTGGCGAGTGCAGGTCAAGGGAGATGAACATTATTTATAGATTAGTTTACCCACCACATAATGGGGACAATCTTCAAATTTTATTTTGTAGAAAACTCAGCAACTTCACCGAAATTAAAGGCTGTTCTGTAGGAAGAGGGTGTGTTGAAATAAATATCTTAGACGGTGATTAAATGAATAGGATTTAAATGGTTGAAGTCTGAAAATACAAATAATCTTAACAGTTCTTAATCAGCCTCAAGTTTGTTGTAAAAATAAATATATTTTTGAATTAAAAAACTAGACACTATAAAAAGATATATGGTCTTCAAGTAAGCCCTAGAGTGTCTGATTCTGGTGTTACGATATTGTTATAGGTTAGGGTTAATGTAAAATGACTTAAATTGCCTCGATATTGCGTGTTGATCATGAAATGATGCGAGCGACTCGCTTACCTACCACTCTATAAAAAGGCAAAGTAAAAGAATAAAAATCTGATTTTCGGCTGCACGAGCTGTGCCGGAACGGCGCTCCGGCTCCACTACACCATGTTTGGCATGTATGTATATATTCACCATATATCCATCTGTTTTTTTTATTTTTTAGGATTTTTAAGAAGTAGTTCACTCCTAAAAACCCTTAAAAATCCAGATTTCTCAAAAACCACTCTAATGATTTTAGTTAATATTTGATAGTGCATAGTGCACGGAATACTAAATGACATGACCCGCATGTCTGTATAAACGGTTCAAAAGTTATGGGCTTTTATATAAATGTAAAAAATCAATTTTTTAAATTTACAGCGTAAACAATAAAAATAATGTACAACTTGACTATTACCATTGTGACCAGCTTAAAAAACTCAACAAATTAGTATTTTGAGCCATTTTTAATCTAACCTAGAAGGTTGTATGAACAAAAATTGTTTTGTATCAGTGATGTTGAGGTTGCATTCAATGCAACGTCATTTAATGTTAGCAATAAAAGAAAACACTAAAGCTCGTTTGACAGTAGTCTTAAATACCCCTGTCGCAGCAGTCCTATGTAATCAGCGAATTTCCAAATCAATATAATAATAATAATATATGACAAGTTTTGTCAATATCTGTCGATAAATATGTGAGTTATTTGCCTTCTCTCCATAAGATTAACATGGGAATGAGTATGCTGGGTTGCTGTTGTGAGGACTATTGAAATTAGTCATTTTTAGCATTAACATTTTTTAGCGTTTAAAATTTACTTAATATGATCAACTTTTTCGTGTTAACTTTTTGTTATTTAACTTTGGGTGGTAAATCATCAAATTGTTATTTTTTCATTTCAACTACAGAGCAAAATTACTTATTGATACCAATAGCATTTGCCTGATAAGCGATACCTATCTAGGGTTATCTTGTTTTACAGGGAGGTTATGTCATGTCCATTCACATTACTTACAGCATCGACAGGCATTTATGTCAAATTCAATGTACCTAACTATTATAACACACACGCACAAAGCTACTTCAAAATGTCCCAGTTTGTGACAGCAACAAGCCAGGCAACACAACCCGTGCGATCCTTGCATGGGCTTTTTTGTTTACAAGGTCTATTATGGCTATTCAAAGAAATATCCCAACAAAAATATTATGTTCATAATTGGATACTTTAAATTGTTTCTTGTAATTAAAGATTTTATTTCAATGAAATAAATAGAAAACAGTAACCTACTTACCTCAGGAATAATTTCATCAAAATCCATGGAACTTTGTTTGGTGTTTCCGCATCCTTCTATCATTATTGTAATACTCAGGAATGCCAACTCTCTCACACAACAAAAGATTTCCCGCATACGAACTATCTTACCCGCCGTGAACTTTAGCACCACTTATTTAGTTGATTGAAAACTTATATAAACTTATGATTGAAACTTATGAGTATGATGATTATAGCCAGGAAGTTAAAGAAAAAATTGATGGATTTAATATATTTATTTTCTCTTAATTGACATTAATCAGCATTACATAGGAAAAACATTTTTATATTTTATCAATAAATCTTTTATGCAAAGCTGGAGAATTGAAAACATTTTGAAAAAATCCGACAGATACCTTCTCCCCTTTTGAAAGCAAATCTAATTTGGTATACACTTTTGTATAACCTTCAAACATTCAACAATTTATTTGAGGGCACTACTCCAAGCTACAATGCTGTAAGACAATAATACCCCTGTCGCAACAGACCTGAGTACTCAGCGAATATCCAAATCAGTAATATAATGGTAATAATAAATGACAAGTTTTGTCAATATCTGCCGATAAATATGAGTTATTTGCCCATTCTCCAAAAGATTAGATTAGATTATATTAAAGTATTGAAATGGCAACCTACCCAGGGAGGTATTTTAAGCTAAGTATGATGAATGAGAAATGAGCAGGATGATTGTCGCACGATCTTGTAGTCTTATTACTATGATTGTAGTCTAAGGCTGACATGTTCCTTGGACAGGACTGTTAATTAATAGCCCAACAACCGATGGCAACTAAGGGACCTACAGTTTAACGTGGAATCCGAACCACGGCCTCTGAATTACGAATTGGTCTAATTATAAGGATGGTCTTTGTGGATTAACGCAGTATTCAATAGTGTGGATGTTAATCCACACAAGGGAACACTACACCCACCGACCATCGCTTACAACTATCCACAATCCGTGACCTCGCCACCGTCCCAGTCATTGTCATGGGAAAGAGTATGCAGGTTTGCCGATGTGAGGAACACTTAAAGTAGGCATTTCTAGCATAAACAATTTTTATTTTGACAATTTATACCCTTTCATCAATAACTGTCCATAAATAAAGGATTTTGTCTATTCTCTATATGATTAACATGGGAAAAGAGTATGCAGGTTAGCTGCTAGTTAATAATTAAATAACCACTTATCTTTTGCTAAAATAATTTTAAACCCTTTCTTAGTAAACATCTAGAGCCTATTAAGAATATTTTTGCCATGGTCTAACTTACTATAGTTTTGAGAAACTGATTTTTAATTTTGGAGTCCATCTCGTTGTGGGTCGTACAAACTTGTTATAAACATTATGCATATCCTTACATGATTTCTAAGTGCGAATCCCAAAAACTGCCGATGATGATTCAACATTTTAAATATTTTGTTTCTTTTAGGGATATACGAGTCTAATTTAATTGAAAATTAAAATACACCTGTCGTTTACCTGTGTTTATTTCATCAATAACTGTCCATAAATAAAGGATTTTGTCTATTCTCTATATGATTAACATGGGAAAAGAGTATGCAGGTTAGCTGCTAGTTAACCCTCCAAGTGCTATGACTATTTAAATTTTGTTATTTTTATGCAACTCCTCATAAAATACCAAGTATACACAAAAAAAACACAAAACATGCCCCCCTTATAACCACTAACCATAAAAGCAAAATAGGTGTCCACTGCAATCCCAATTAAGCCTACAAATGCCGTCAACTTCCACCCAAGCCGGTCACCGTTTATTTAAGGTGGGCCCTCCACGCCACTATACCACACATTTGCAAGCCAAATTGGGATTGCTCATGGTCGGGATTCGAACCCTCGTCCCTCCGAATGGCTTCAACTGTTGTACTCGTCAGCACAGCAGTCTAACCACTACACTACAAAGGACCACCGTCTGAGAAAGCACTTATTTGGCTTTAAAAGCATACTCTAGCGGCGAAATAACGAATTCAAGCGTCAAAATAGGGAACTACAGAGTAGTTGCATGTATTAGCTCGCAGATGGCAGCACCGTGACAGTAATTTTTGACTTCGATAGAGCTATACAATTGCACCTCGCTGACATCTCACAGTGAGATGTTAGCACCTGGAGGGTTAATAATTAAATAACCACTTATCTTTTGCTAAAATAATTTTAAACCCTTTCTTAGTAAACATCTAGAGCCTATTAAGAATATTTTTGCCATGGTCTAACTTACTATAGTTTTGAGAAACTGATTTTTAATTTTGGAGTCCATCTCGTTGTGGGTCGTACAAACTTGTTATAAACATTATGCATATCCTTACATGATTTCTAAGTGCGAATCCCAAAAACTGCCGATGATGATTCAACATTTTAAATATTTTGTTTCTTTTAGGGATATACGAGTCTAATTTAATTGAAAATTAAAATACACCTGTCGTTTACCTGTGTTTATTGCCATTTCAACATAATCTTTCAAAGTGGTGTTTTTCTAGACTGCCTAAAATCTGCCATTGTGGTGCCACTTTTGAAAAACAATGGTTCAAAGGCTCCTGGCAAAGACCCATTTCATTGCTTTCATGCTTTGATAAATTGTTAAAAAAATAGTTAAAGTTAAGTTAGTTAATTTTTTAAATAATAATGGTTTTTTACTAATAATCAATTTAGCTTTAGATCTTGTCATTCTACTGAAGACGCCTTAACAAACTTTCTAAGTAGAATTCATCCATCCAATCCAATACTGTAATACGAGCAAGGTTTGTATATATATATATAAATATATATATATAATATATATATATAATATATATTATATATATATATATATATTGTATATATATATTTGCACACGGATCTCGAAAACGGCACCGAGGAATTTCTTTAAATTTTGGAAATGACTAATTTCCGAGTAGAAAATAAGTTCTAGATAGGTCTAATGTCCAGGAAAATTCGTGTTTTACTGTAATATTAAGTTTAAAATCTAAAAATTTAACATTACGCTTATGGAGAATAAAATGTAAACAATACAAACCAAAACAGCTGTTTATAACCGTTTGACAGTTCTTGATTGAAGACTGCGGGGAACAATATAGAGGTTATGCATTAATATTTATTTTATGAATTAAATATTTTTTATAATAACCAGTATATTTATTTACAATCTGTTACATCAAATTATAACAATAAGTAAATGAGATAAAATACGAAATTGACATTAGTTGTTAGTGACAAACCATTGAATGAACTAACAGTATTATAATTTAGATACAGCTATTTGAATCGATCACTTAGATTTGTAAAATCGTGCCTCTTCAGCCGGTATACCGTCTCACTGTTGTCCAAAAGGTTCACAGCTAAGTAATTTGGATGGTTGTTGAGTTTTTTTCATACTTCTCACTGAATTTTGAAATTTCTTCACGAACAAAAGGAATTTTGAGATCACGATGAATAACTTGATTTGAAACATACCAAGGGGCTTGAACAATATTCCTAATAGTTTTTGACTGGTATCTTTGAATTATGTCAATATTAGTGTTGGAAGCGGTTCCCCATAGCTGGATGCCATATGTCCATGTTGGTTTCAATATTGTTTTATACACTAAAATTTTGTTTTCAACTGATAATTTTGAGTATTTTCCGATGAGCCAATTTAATTTTTTCGTCTTTTAATCCAAACATGATGATGCCAGGTAAGTCGACTATCCAGGTGGATACACAGGTATTTCACAACTTCTACTTGAGGGATTGCAGCATTGTTTAAAAAGACTTGAGGACAGACCTCACGCCTTAGTGTGAAAGTTCCGTGGGCTGACTTTCCTTCGTTAACTTTGATTCTCCATCTCTTGAGCCAGTCTGATATACTGTTTAAGGTTTGTTGAAGAATTTGGGAGGCAGAAATAGCGTTTTGATGTGATGCCAATATTGCTGTATCATCTGCAAATGTAGCAACGACCACTCTTGGGTTTATTGGAAGATCTGCTGTGTACAGTATATATAATACAGGTCCGAGAACACTTCCTTGAGGAACTCCAGATTCAATCCTACAGAAGCTAGAACGTGCATCCTGAAATTTTATTTGAAAAAACCTACCATTTAAATATGATTTAAATAGGTTGTAGAAAGGGTGAGGGAGCAAATATTTTATTTTATAAAGTAGACCATCGTGCCAAACTTTATCAAATGCCTGACTTAATCCAAGAAAGCAGCCGAGCAAAATTGTTTCTTCTCCAAGTCTTGTTTAATTACATTCGCTACTCTGTGAACTTGTTCAACCGTTGAGTGTTTTCTTCTGAACCGAAACTGGTGGCTCGGAATTAAATTGTTATCACTAATTATAGGCAGTAAACGCTTTAGTATGAATTAAATAAATGCAAAATTATCAGGTTACTAAACAATTTGTAAAAACTTAAGGATAACATAGCTGTGCGAAATAAAAGCAGAAAAAAGTATTTCCAAAATCTTCCGTGTTTTGATAGAAAACGTATTCGTTGTATTGCTTGAAGCCACTGTAACAAACCAATTAATAGATGTAAATTAAATTTCTCTTTTGCTTTTCAATCCTCATTCCGTTTATAACAAAATCAGTTGATCACAGGCTAATAATAACGGTTGTTGTTTATTCAAACAGTAAATGATCGGCTTTGGCTAAAAGACGTTAAACGGCATCGCTCAATTGACTAACGTCGTAGCCGAGTTGTAGCGTGTCGGCCTCAAGAACTATAGGCCGCGAGTTCCATCCCCACCAGGGGCGATACTTTTTGTTCAGTGCTATATTAATTAAGGTGTATTAAATCGGTTTTATTTCAAACACATAAATGTTTTCATTGAGTAATAAATGTGTTTTAATTTTTCTAATTAATTTTTATAATACATGTCTTATTCTATACGAGCAAAGCTCGGTCACCAGGTACTAATGATGGCTGCCCTATGTCGATATCACCAAAGCGTTTGATACTGTGGACCATAACATTCTGTTGGAAAAATTGTGGAATGCTGGTATTAGAGGAGTCCCTTATAGATGGTTTTCGAGCTACTTAAATTCAAGAAAGCAGAGAGTGAAGATCGGAAATTTTTTAAGTCCTTAAAGAGGTACTTAAACATGGGGTACCTCAAGGATCTGTATTAGGTCCAATTTTATTTTTATTCTATTCAAATGACCTTTGAAGGTAATTTTAATGGTAAAATCACTACTTTTGCAGATGACTTGGCTTTTATATATCTGCAGCAATAATGATGAAGTTCAAAATTTAATTCAACTTGATCTAGTTATTTTACGTTATTGGCTTAACAAAAATTACATGGTTTTAAGTGAGAAAACGAAATTTCAAATTTTCAATCTTAAAGAAAGGACAGTTTTTCAGATCCATACTTTTACCATGATGAAAATTGTAATTGTAATTTTTTCATTAATTTGTGTCTAGCCTGGGTACCTTAAAATACCTACTTGGATAAATCATGATTTTAGCTAAAAATATATATTGTGTATGTTAAATATTAAACACTTATCAATAAAAATTATGAACATATGGTAAAACATAACGATTGTGGTGCCATTACATTTTTTACCAATTAAATGTGTTTCCTCGATGTTCCCATAAGAATATAAATAATGCAAAATTAAAATGGATATATTTAGTTATGGTTTATAGAATTTATTTCTAGAATAAAAGCTGGGATAACAGTATCCTATCCTACACTATCGAACAATGTTTTTATAAATTAGTATTTATAAAAAAAAATCTAATGTTACCCATCACATGTTGCTGCGATGTAAAAAACAGTGTGATGTACAAAACAGATTAATAAGGGTTAGATTTTAAGTGTTTTCTTTTCACCTTTCACGTTGAAATTTTTTACAGCTATAGGTATTTCCGAGTTGAGTTATTTGAAATGTCTCGTATACCATTAGAATCAGCTAGAGAATACACCATTTAGTTTATTACATAGCATGAAATCAAGGCTGTGAAATTACCAAAAAAATTGTGTTCGTAAGCTCCAAAAGTTTCCTTTTAGCAAATTTCCCACAGGGAAGAAGCTATTACTGTAGGTCTCATAGTAAGACTTAAGCCCGAGACCATGTTTTTATTCATGTTTAGGTGTCCAGAGACCAAAAACAACAGTCATTAAAATTTATATATTATATACATACATACATATATATATTATATACATACATACATATATATATATATAATAATGTATACAGGGAGTTCATTAAAGTGGGGGACAAACTTTGAGGGGTGTTAGTACTTATCAAAATAAACAAAGAATGTCCTATAAACATATGTCGAAAAATCCTTCGTTTAGCCCCCATTTTGTATTTTATACAAAAAACGTTAAATATCAACGACTATCCAAGTTACAGACACCAAGCTTTGCACACATATTTAATGGCCAAAGAGAAAAATTTTCTCAAAGTATCATTTAGTTTGCTGTTATGTTTTCAAGATGGCGGCGGTTAAAAATCTTTTAATTTAAATAACTAAAAACCATTAACTTAATAAAGTTTTTACAAGATATAAAAAAGATTGTAATTTTAATTTCAAATCCAACGGTTGGTGAACTAAATATATCCACGGTTAAGCAAGAAAATGCACTTTTAAATTAGATTACAGGGCCCATGCGCCACGGCCGTGCCATGGTGCATGCCATGAGGCCTTTTAATAGTCCATCATTATTTAGGTTTTTTCATTAAGGCGTTGACCTGCCCCTTAGTGAAATCAGACTCTGAGCTGCACAATAACATAGTTCAGATCAGTAAAATAAGGATTGAGAATAATCCTGTAATAACAGCTCTCTACAGGTAAATTGCATATCTAGTTGCATTGCTATGTACTAGCTCAGCAGACAGGATTTTATAGATGTACTCATGCTGGTATGTTGTTTCAAAAGAATAATTGAGTTAGGACTACAAATTAAATAAATAACTACAATTGCAATAGATTATTTTAAAATGCTTTATTTATACAGCAGAACCTTCCTTATCAGACCTCCTTATAAAGCCTTCCGATATCCGACCTAGTGTCTGACCTTCTATCTCACACATTCCTACGCTTCTGTTGTTGCTGATCCTGTTGAAACATGAAAGGCTTATTCTACAATTATCTATAAATACAGTGGAACGTGGATAATTCGAACTTCTGTAATTTGAAAACTTCTTTATTTCGAAATTTTGACTTGGTCTCTAGAATTTTATATAAAGTCAATGTTAAAATATCCTGGTTAGTTTAAATAATTATTTGGATGATTCAATGTTTTTACAGCGTAAATCTATTAAGTGAACAAGTTATTGGGTACGATTTTACAGGAAACAAGGTTCGGGCTTCCTGTCCTCAGACTATTTTTAGTTAGATTAAAGCGCCTAACCCCCGCCAACCCTTCTCACAGCACGTACACCTGTCGTTGACTGGTCACATGATACCCCTCCCCCTCACCAGTCCTCTACTGCTCATAAATCA
This sequence comes from Nephotettix cincticeps, assembly GCA_023375725.1. Classification (NCBI taxonomy): domain Eukaryota; kingdom Metazoa; phylum Arthropoda; class Insecta; order Hemiptera; family Cicadellidae; genus Nephotettix; species Nephotettix cincticeps. Next base: position 31,436,168 of record CM041787.1, on the reverse strand, counting down.
AAACATTGACATCTCTAGTCTGTCTCTGCAAGGTGCCGGCACAGTTCAGTAGCGTGTGTATCATTGATGGTGGTTTGTTCCGATATTCGTCGTCTTTGTTTCGTGTTGGCATTTGTGACTTCGTCTGCGTTCATGTTAACATGTCATGTGTATGATGGCTTCGCTAAAGCGAACCTACAAATCTCTGACGTTGCAAGAATAAATAGCGGCGATCTAGGAGGAAGAGAAGGAATATTAGAAAAAGTTTGAAATAGCTTAAGTTTTGGGATCCCTCTAAACACATTATCCACATTTAACAAAAATTAGGATTTTTAATCAGTAATATCTTCATTAACCTTTTTTAATATACAATGTTAAAACATGATATTTGATTGTTTATTTCAACCACTTGCAAAAACTTTTCTAATTAGAATTTTTGGATAGTTCGAATTTTTTCTTGTCCCTTGAGGTTCGAACTATCCAAGTTGTACAGTATTGCCATTTTCAGTTATCATTCATATCTTAATTTATAAATTAATGTGTTAATAGGTTTGATAAAGTTCTATTAAAATACTGTAAAGCTATTGTTCAACCAAGGAAATGCATTTTATTTGCTCCTCCCAATATCTGACTTTTTGGCTGTTTCAACCCAATTCCGTCATTGTCGGTTTTATTGTAATAGCATAAGGTAACATACCATCATGAAGACACATTTTTATCATCTATTAAATCCTTCTTACTGCACATTGCTAGTAATGCATTTTAAAATTGTACTCAAACCTTGTTTGACACTAGCTAGGCTAGGGTAGATAGGCCTGTAACACCAAAATATAATTTAAGAAAACAATACAAATAAAAATTCACCTGTTTTACAACTTTGATGATAAATTAAAGTAAATTCCACCAAAAGGAGAAAAAACAGTCCCTGAAAACACTTTATATTTTATTTTAAATTTAACTATATGAACAGAAATCATAATATAATACAAAATCAAGAAAGAGCCACTTATTCACAGGTAAAACAAACTAAACTGAAAACAAATTATTCAAACACTCAACACTTAAAAACTGTATAAACATGACAGATGCACACATACGTTAATCTAAATTATTATAATTTAAGCTATGTACAAAGTTGAATTAAACGATACTTCAGGTATACGATATTTGTCTTTAACAAAAATTGAGGGGTATGTAAGTAAATAAAGTAGGTACAGAAGTAGGTACAGACTGAAACAACAGTTGAATGAATGTGAGAATATTTATGCTTGACAACTGAAATTATTATAGAGGGAAATATCACTATAAATAAAGTTTTAAGAAATCTCATGAAATATCTGCCTACATTCAATAATTCAGTCTCCAAGTGAAAAAGACTGAATGATGCAAAGAAGGATTTACTACGTGTCAAACTAATCATAATAATCATGACCTGGCTTTAATTATGACATAAATAAGAAATGTGATCCTTCTCAATACCTATTTAACAAAGTACATTTTATAGGGATCTATCTTGATTTTAAAACTTCTAAGTAGTTAAAATTAAATTAAAACTGAATACTTTATAATTTTACTATTTACAGAAAACATCTGGATGGTAAAAACCGTGTTACAGTAGAAGCTCTCTTAACCAACCGCTACGGGTCCGACCACGGTCGGATAGTGGAAATGGTCGGTTAAACTGATTAATATACGCAATGGCTGCAAACGATGTTAAAATCAATGAAAAAGGTGGAAACTATACATATTTTGTATTGATACCATAATCCTTGAAATGTAGCTATCACTCAATCAATATTCCTTCTGATCAACCTCTTATCAAACAATACGTGGTGTTATGTAATAAGAAGTAACATACTGTACTATTAGCTCAATTTTATAAACTCTCACAAACATTAATAAAAAGGGGTATATAGGCAATCCAAAATTTGTAACAGTTGTTAGCATTTTGTTAGTGACGTCATATGGTTATATAGACAGTTGTTCAGAGAAACTGAAAACATTCTCTTTAGACATATCCATGATCTAAGTTTTTTCCTAAAGGGAAGTAAATAAATACATTAATTCATTTTATTGAACCGTCATCACAACTTTAGCAGCTGCGTCGAAAGTTTGTTAATTTCTGGGACATAGTTGTTTAATCTGACGTGCGTTTGATCCACAGTCGGTTAGGAGAGCTTCCACTGTCAAAAGTGATATATTGTTTCACGGTATACGCTGTTTAAAGCAATAATATTCTTATCATACAGTAGTAAACTTGAAAATCATTTCTTTACAAAATTACTCTTTGACATAAATGTAGAAGAATTAATAAGACTGTGATTAAAATTGAAAACATCATCAACTGCTATAAAGGGAAATGGCCCATTCACCAAGAGAATAAAGTTCACATTTATCACAAAACTCCCCATATTCTAAAAAATAAAATGCTTCTATTCCTACAAACATTGGTTCTTGTAGCATGTATCACAATTAATACGTCATAGAGGACATCTAATGTGCAGTTCTTAACCTTATACAGTTTAAAAAAATCAAAAAACGCACTTAATGAAATCTGGTTACTTTCAAAACAAACAAGAAACACCAAGGACAGTGATTGAAAAAATTTATTTCATATTAAGGAACATAATAAACAAAATCAGGACTATACGAACTAGTATTACTCCCTAATTAAGTAAATTAACATATACTGGATCAGTCCATATGTTTCATGTAGCGATTTAATTTTGCAGGGACGATTTGTGATGATAGTTTACAAGCCGTCTGCCAACGAGATACTTGTCGTTCTTAATGTGCTCGTAAAGTTTGGCAAACTGACGTATCTGAAAGGTAATGATACCTATAACAACTGAAATCAAGAGCAGGAGGGGATAGACTCGACGGGCAATGACATTTCTCAGCTGCGGGCTGGCGACAAACAGAGGGACGAAGGTGTGAGCGACCGCATATGGGACCGCCAGCGCAAGGCTCAGACACGCAATCACAGGGGCTGCCAACTCTCTCAAGACCAACCCGAGATCCATAGCACGTATTCCGTCCCTGTACGCTCGCTCTATGGCCCGTCGCAATGCCCACTCTGGTCCCATCATAGTGACAGCACAGGCGATCTTGGTGTAAAGCACGCCCAGTGCCCAGTCCTGCCAAATCCACAATACCGGTGTCTGATCCAATGGAACTCTCAGCGGGACCACCACAACTAACTCCAACAGTAAGCCGAACAGCAGTGGGATCACTCCGACAAGTACGGAGAACGCGACAGCCGACTTGAGCCCGACGACGCACCACTTGCACAGCTTCTCCGTGATAGCCTGTCGTCCTTGAGGCAACCAGCTAAGCAGTAGAGCTACGGCACGTGCCGTCAACCAGCACAGGTAAGTTCCGCAGCTCGCTGTGTACAGCTCGTGGATAGGTGTGACTCTGAGTGACGTTCCCTGCACCGGTGTGCCGACCGGCCACAGCGCCATCACCTTGCGGCCCAGCCACACTGGGACAGTTAGTGCAACCAGACTGGCGACCACCAGCGAGATGCACACAAACACCAACAGCCCCACGATCCTTGCGGGGAAAAGTGTCGGTCGGATGTACGGTTGGAACCCTGTAGGACCCCCTCTCTGCAACAAGGCTTGGTGTGCCGCCCCTAAATCTCCTCCTCCGTTGTTGTTGTCCACCTGGAAAATGGAAATTGTTCTTCATACAATTAAGAAGAGAGTGATAATAAGAAACTTTAATTGATGGAAGACAAGGGATTGCAGAGTGTGGACAACTAGTGACACAAAATAATCTACTTCTGATGTTTAGTGTTACACTCAGAGGTCTGCGGGTAGTGATTTTTATTGTCGGGTTCGGGTCGGGTAGTAGATTACCAAAATTTTTCGGGTAGGGTCGGGTTCGGGTATCATAAGCTAAATGAAAATTCGGGTCGGGTCGGGTTCGGGTATGCAAGTCAAAAAAATTTGGGTCGGGTTCGGGTATTACAAGTTAATATTCGGGTCGGGTTCGGGTATTGTAAACCTAAAATTCTGGTTGGCTTTGGATTTTATTAGTAAGCAAAATTATAATTTAAACAAATTTTGAATGACCTACTTAGCATTACTGATGCAATTCAGAAACCTATCATTGCATTTACCAACTTATTTATTTCACATATAGGCCCTAAAATCATTAAACACATTATATGTACAGTTCTCTGATTGGTATATTAACCCCAACAGTTTTATCTATTTAATTAATTATAAATCAGTATAATTTATGTTGTAAATAATTAATAATGGGAAATAATTGCCTCAAGTCTATATTAAACTAAGTTTTATTGCAGAATAAATATCACAGAAAATATATTGAGTCAATACCCTAAGCCAAGGGTTCATTAGAACTATGTTATATACTGTCCTGGTTTCTTATTTTTAATTCAACCAATCACAATCATTGTTCAAATTAAATCAACACTTTCATAAAATCTCTAAGGACTTTTTAGACTAAAATAGTTATTTTAGAATAAAGTGGTTAATATTTAAAATTACAGTGGAACCCCTCCAATCTGAACATATTCTCGGGAAATTAAGAAAAAGAAATAGCTGGAAATAAAAAAAAATTTTATCGCTTAAAAAATGAACTTTTACTTAATTAATCACTTTAACTTTAATTTATTTTTCAAGGTCTAACCAAGTTAGGTTTTTCTCGCTTCAAATCTGTTATCTTTAACTGTTGAAGTGAAGAAAATCTTCACACGAACGTAATTCTAAGCCACATCTGTTGTTAGCAATACGCACTTCAGCAAGTAAATGCTCACTAAACTAGACACAGACAGTAGAGAGACGTGATACTCATCCCTGTTAGTAAGGGTGGGGTAGGGGGAGAGTGGTTTATTTTAGCACAGGCTCGAGCCGCCACGGTCACTGCGCTTATGACTTTATTGAGTCACGCACAGCCCACCGCGTCGCTTACCGCGCGAATACAGTGACGAAATAAGTGCGTAATATTATTTCCCGGGATTCAGTCCCGATCAGTTCGGATTTGAGGGGTTCCACTAATGAGGAAATCCAGAACATATCGTTTAAAAATAAAACGGTTTATTTATTTCCTTTATTCAGTTATATCCTTAACATGATTTTTTATTTTATTTGAGTGAAAATCCCGAAAGAGCTAGATCACTACGGCAAATCACAGATCTGTATTGGTCATATAACATCATCAACAGGCTGTCAGAGCAAAAACAACGAATCACTTGAAAGAATCATGAATCACAGTTTAAAAGGTTTTCACTGTGATTTAAAAATCACACGTATTCATTCCCATCACTATTTGAAACACGACTAATACGAGCTTCATACTGGTACGACTATTTTGTTGGGTCAAAAGGAGGAACGGTTCCCTGATCGCATAAGCTGCTACACATGGATAGGATAATAAGCTGCGAATGCACAATAATTTTGAGCCGGCAGGGAGACAATCGAATGTATTAAGACAGTAAAAATTACTTTGAAGTTTGACATCTCGATCGAGAACATCTGTATTCGATAATATTGCGTGAATCATAAGTTTTGGACGAAATGTTATTACTCGGGGTCTCGGGTTAATTTCAACGTCATCTCGGGTATTTTGTACAACCCGATGCCTTTCGGGTAGTTGGTACCCGCCCCACCCGACATCTAATGGAAGCCCGCCCGAATGAAACCCGAGATGAGCCGAGCCCGCCCGACCACTCGGGTTCACGCAATTACCCGAATTTTGGGGTACCCGCAGACCTCTAGTTACACTTAAGTTTAAATAATGACCAATTTTCCATTCATTCAAATTTGCATGACACATGATCCAATTCAACACTGCAATGGAGATTTTCAACACTTCAACACATCTGACTGACCTGAGGTGGTCGTTCAGTCTCATCACCCAGCAGATAAGACTTGAGGTCGAGCACCCAGCTGACAAGGCGGCACCATTGCCTGATGACAGCCTTGAGCCACGTCCGGGTGTGGGACTGTTCCAGCAGTGCGGGCAGTATCACCTGCAGCAATAGCAGCTCCAGCGACAGCTCATTCACCTGGAAAAACACATGAATCATTAATTTGAACAAATGGTTTATAGTGCATGTCTCCAGAACTGCAGATCTCCGAGTAAAATCCCGAAAGAGTCGAATCTGAACTCAGTTGCCAATTTGTCTGTGGGATTAATTAATGATGCTTCCTACCAACAAGTCAACATTAGGTAGTAACAGAAGTGGGTTTGGACCATTCCCCATCAAAATGCTAATAAAATGCCAAAAGGGACAGAAAAACACCAAATACAGGAATACATACACCAAATACAAGTACATTACAGTTTTCAGCCAAAGCTCAAATATTGTACTTACTTGCAACATCCAAGTTCCATCTCAGACTGAACACTTTAATTTGTTTAAACAAACCATCATTTAATTATAGTGGTTGTAAATGACTTCATCAGTCCAAACACTGTGGAGCGACTCTTTGTTGACTGTGTTTGAGAGGTTATTATGGTTATTTAACAACACTCGACAGTGTAAAGAAAAGCTTTTGTAAAAATTTCACAAGTCAGTAGGAAACCAAGTTTGCAACTCAACCTTAACTGACTTCTCTTACATCTTAAGGAAAATCAAAAACCGCACAAGTAAGATTTAAGATCTACAAAAAGATTACTTACAATGTAATTGACCACAGGGTTACAGCCGGTACAGCCAAACTTGCAAATATTTAAAGTTTGCTACTGTTAACAGTTTATTTTTCACTTGTTTGAACCGGTTTTGATTATTTTTTTAGTTGATCAATAAACTGACATCCATAGAATTTAATACCTGAGCTTCGGAATGTAGTGCGACAGTGTAAGGCAAGAAGGAGGGCCAGACAGCACGGAGCAGTCTCACCGGTAGCCACAGCATCAGGAGCACTGCAGTGCCGAATATCACAGCCGACGCCAGAAGTCGGCGCACATGGCGCACGATGGGCAAGTGGATCATCTCCTGTCATCACAATAGCAACTCCTCAGTTACAAGAAATTATAGCACATAGAAATATGAAGTTTCAATATTCTGAAGACAAAACTTAAAACTATTTAATTGTATTTTCAATCAAATCATTGTTTTTTTTATACTGGATAATTGAATAATCCTTTCAGTGCTAGGTGTTATTCCCATAGCGTGTGCAAAAAATGCCAGGTTGAAATAAGCAGTTTTTAGCTGTTTGAGAAAAACTTTCATTGTTTTATTATTTACTGATGAAAATTGATACTTTTGGTTTGGTTTTGTTCATAAATAAGTTAGGTAAATGTAACAGATAAAATAAATTTACTTAATATTTTTATTCATAAAATTAATTATGAAAAAATATTACTTTAATAATATTTTATAATGAATTTTTCAGTTTGAAGTAGAAAAATTGCCAGTAGAAAATTTCTTACGATTAAAATTGAGTATTTGTGTTGAACTATACTTAGTTTTGTACATACTGTATATGCAAAATGTTTAAACTTAAACATTTATCTTCGAAAATAAAGTTTTTGTGATTAATTTAGAAAATATCGCATTTTGGTTTTTGCATAAGTTACTAATCACACTCCACAGTATGTATACATTTTGAATTTGAATTGTGTCTATAGCTGAGTAAATGATTAAAATTAATCAAACTATTCTGATTATTATTTTTAAAAGATTCTGATTATCAGGATCAAAATCTGGATCACTATCTGTGTTGTCAAAGCCGAAACTTGACTACTGATCACTCCCACTCAAATCATCACCTGTCAATGATAAAACAATTCAATTCAATCAATACAATTCATTATTACAAAATAAATCAAACAAACAATAATAATAACCTCAAATTTCTTAAATCTATCGGCTAACTAAACAAGTAAACAAACAACAGACATTGATGCAGACTGCAACCAAAAATACTTAGAATAATATTTTAACTTATATAATTATACTGAATATGTTCTTTATATCCTAAAAACAAATAAAAAAAATTTTTTTAGGATGTCCGTATAGTCAGATGCTGGCTCTTCTTGCACGTTTTGCCGAAGTCCGTACATAAGTCCGTTGGCACTGAAAGGGTTAAGGAAAACATAGTTAGACATCTAAAAAATTGTTGATCATGATGCTTGAGTCATAAGAAGGAAAAATGTTTTGAAAGTTAATTTTTAGAAAACTATAGTTCATTCCAAGGAGTTAAATTAGACTCTTCTTAATAATAGGCCCTAGACAGTGTGTGGCAGGCTTCCCTACATCCTTATTCCTTCTTGTCTCTCTGCTTAATCCTAAATAACCAGTCTGACCAGAATTCTTGGTGTGTGATGAATCCTTATTACTGTGCACTTAGATGTGTGCCCAGAAGGAAGGATGCTTATTCAGTGCACAGAAGGTATACTGGCCAGGAAGGTGTACTGTTCTTAGTTGGGTACTCTCAAACCACTGAAACTTTTATGGTGTATTTGAACATGTAATTAATCTCATAGAATAATTATTAACAGAGAGGTTTTATGATTGTCTTATCCTTTTTTGTGTTGCATAATGTTACAATGAACATGACATCAAAACGTAAATATAAAAACCCATAATACTACAGAACCAAAGTTCGGAGCTGCAAGTTAAGAAAAGTATGGTGAACAACTGGCTCAACCGCAGGAAATCTTTTTGGGGGTTTAATGCTTAACATTATTAAGTGTTTTAAACCTGGCAAAGAGACTATGACATGCCACAAAAATATTTTTCAGTTCTAAAAGGTTCAAAGACATATTTTTCTCACTGGACTAGTTCATATATGAAATACCTGATTAGCCTGGGCTCAGTGATTAAGGCACCTTGGGGGGCCGGACACAAGCATTCATGTATATAATTGAAACTTTTTTAAAGATCTCAAAATTTTGACAGTTTACAGTCTTTATGTCGTAGAAACAGTATGTCAAAGAGCATGAAAGAAATATATTCTTCGAATCCAAGCATCATTATAATACCTGTAATAAAATTATTTTTGATAAACATAATCTACATTTTTATAAAACAAAACCAAATACATGGGGAAAAAATTTTTTACTCAGTTGCCAAATTCTATTAAAAATGAGCAAAATTACAATAAATTTAAAAATTTGCTTAAAGAATATCTCATTGATAAAGCTCTCTATTCTTTTTCTGAGTTTCCTTAGGTGAGAGCTCCACTACTGATTGCCTGAGTTTAGATATAGCAGCAGATAATAATGATAATTTGTCAAATTCAATTTTACCGCTTGATTATAGTTTTATTGTTTAGTTATGTAGCCTGAAAATATATGATTTTTAGTTGTATGTGACTCTATTCAAATGCTGTATGTATCATGTATTAATATGAATAAAGTTTATTTTGACTTAATTTAAGAAAGAAGTTAAAAAATGCTGTTGTAACTAACTTGTATTGGGCTGAAGTCGGGATCATTGAGGTTTCGCAGGAACCAGAGCACTCCAGGTCGCAGCACTTCCCTCAGTAGCAGGATGAACGAGGCAAAGTAGTAAACATAGACCTATAACAATTTATTTATCTGTTAGTTACATCTTTAAATTAATAAAATTTAAGACAAGCTAACTGTGAGACCGTTTGAAGCCAGTAAGTTTAACCAAAATAAGATAACATGGAAAACTGTAAAGATCAAGATGGAAAAGCTTGATACTTAAGTCTCACACTGGAAGTATGAAATGTGCCATGTTCGTCATATTTTGATGGCCTATTCAACATAGAATTCCTCCAATGAGTATTATGGCCTTCAGTTCCTTCTTGAGGCTATCTAGTCTTCTATATTCGTGATCTTACTTGGTATGTTATTAAATTTTTTGGTGCATAAAAATCATGGGACCACTTTTTGAGAGGGTAGAAGAAACTTGCTTTACGTGTACATTTTTCTATGGCGCTTTTATATACATTTTCGTATTGTGGCTTTGAAGATTTTCACTTCTTATAAACACTTCTAGATTTTGACTGGCACCATTGAAACCTGCTTAAAAAACGAAACAAATTAGTATTTTGAATTATTTGTCTACGACTAACGGTTCCAGAGAAAAGTTATATTTACTGTTCATGAAAAACGCAGTACGTTGTCTGAAAGTGTCCAATGTTATTCTTATGGAGAATATTAAAATATCAGTTTCTTCCTTATTTTTTAACCGTTTTCCATGAAACTTGGTATGAAGCGTAAGGTCAAATCACCCAACATAACCAACTCAAAAAAGCTTGGTATTATAGGGGGGGGGGTTGTTTCCCCCCATACAATTTGAACAATTAATTTAACTTTGTCTCTCTTGTTTTTATTTTCAGAAATGGGATGATTATTTTTGAAACAATAGATTATTAAATGATATTTAGATAAACTTTGAAGAACATGATAGTTTTATTACAGGTTTTTTTAAATTTACTTAAGGGAGAAAGTATGTGTCAGTCTACTGTTACCGTTTATTAACCTAACCTAACGTACAGTGCAGTCCTACCAATACCACGAATACAGATTTTCCTTTTATAACTCTGCTTATTTAATGTTTCCATCTTCAGTCAATTTCTAAATAGAGTTCTGAATAAATAAAGGAACACTTAGATAGTTCCAGAAGTTAAGAAAAGGAAATTATTATCAATAGCTGCATGTGCTGAGTTTTATAGTGATTATAATCATTCCCTCTCTCTCCCTCAATGTTCTCAATTAGTATTATTGCTATTATTATCAAATGTGTGCAAGTCTGGAAATTTATGTTCGAGCCTAGCTTTTTAAAAATATCAGAAAATTTTCCTCCTCAAAAACGACCATTGAAAATTTTTAAAGTATGAATAAGTTTAGTAGGGCCTATATAAATACCAATAAATTAATTGATTGGCTAGTTAATCAATGGGTTTTTGTATATACAACCTAAAATATTTCAGTAGTCATCAAAATCCTCAGATTAATCAATAGATCAAGGTCCCAGAGTCTGAACATTTACGTTAGACGTTAGGTAATAACAAGACCGGGGTTTAGACTGTTCCCCATTAAAACGTTAAAATGCTTTGCTGTGGAATCATGATTTGAGGTTTTTGTTGCCAAACCTGCTTGCTTTCAAAATTAAATATCATATTCAAGTTTATCGGTGACTGAAATCATATTTATGTTGCAATCTCAGACTGGTCAATGACCTTCTTGCAATATTTTCAAAAGGATATAAATAATTACATCATTTTGCTGTATTTTACGACATTTTTGTGTTTGTACATATATGTTACGCATCGTCAATATAATATGAAAAAAAGAAAAGTTTTAGTTTTTTAAGTTGATGCTCATTTTACATTCTCTATCCTTAATCTTAGATGTTTATCTACTTTTACAGGCTACTTGTTTACCGGATATTCTATATCGTACGGATTTGATGAGAAAAATTATTAAAGTACTAAGAATAGATTATGGATATATTTTCGCGGCTACGACAGTAAACTGAAAGTGCAGAATAACTTTGTGCCGGTAGGGAGACGTTTCTCATCTGTGTTCCAACTTTGTGTGTGTGTGTTCCAACTTTGTTTAAAAGCTCGGCTCAAACTTCGAGCTTTTTCAAGACGCCTCAAGCCGATCTTCAAAAAGTTTGAAAAAAACCTTGATGACTTGAACCTCCACACAACCCTAATTATTATTATAGTTTTTATGCTTTGTTGTTTTAATTATTGTTATATGTGACAAGGCTTATTGTACAATTGGGCTTGGTGGTTCAATAAATGATTGGATTTCATTTAAATGTAAGCTGCTTTCAACTACAGTTCAAAATACACAGTGGACGCCTGATTATCAAAGGGTTAACAGAACCTCTGGGCTATCCAAGCTAATCCTCGACCAATAAAAATAAAAAAAAAACTCTAAAAATATTAACATTAAGACATTAAACATCAACATTAAACTTTACAATACGATAATACAATACAAATATGCTTTATTTTCAAAATAGATCAAGTATTGAAATGGCGTCAGCTGGATGGTTAAAAAAAAAATGTTTATCGTCTTCTTTCCATGAACTCAGTTAATGTATAGAATGGATTGATGATCAGCCATTCTGTTAGAGCAGTCTTCATTCTTCTCCCGGTGTGGCATCTCAGTTCTTCTGGCAGTAGGTTGTGCAGCTTCATGCCCATGTAGGATGGTTTCTTTTCATATTGGGTGAGATGGTGAGCTGGGAGACAGTATCTTGTACCATATCGAGTATTGTATCCATGGAACTGTCTATTTTGTGTAAATGTTTTCCCATTGGCATACAGGATGACTTCTGTTATATAGAGATTTATTAATGTCATAATCTTCAGAGTCTTGAAAGCTTCTCTACAACTTTCTCTGAAATTTAGCTCAGCAAAGGCTCTTACAGCCCTCTTTTGCAGTATAAAAACTCTCTGAAGATTTCTTGCCGAAGTTCCTCCCCAAACAATGAGGCCATACCTGAGATGTGTTTCAAACAAAGAATGGTAGGCTATTTTTGCAGTAGAAAGGTTGCTAATGGATTTTGTACATTTAATCACATAAAGTGATGAATTGAGTTTAGGAAGGAGGTTATTTATATGCTGTGACCAGGTAAGACCTTCATCTACTAGGATTCCTAGATACTTAGCCTGGGTATTTCTTTCGACATGAGGTATTGTTGGTACATCTTCACATCTTCTCCCATAAGCCAGTTGGCTTGTTTTCCCTGGATTTACCACCAAGTCGTTAGAGTGGCAATATTGGTATGCCATGTTCAGTGCTGTGAAAGATTTTACATCTAGATCATTGTTTCCGCTTAAAAGCAAGGTGATGTCATCAGCATACATCGATAGTATACAAGAGTTTCCCAGGTATTCTGATATGTCATTTGTGAAGAGTATAAACAATATTGGTCCTAATATAGATCCCTGTGGTACTCCATTAAGAAAATATGTGATTTTTATTCGTAGCATGTGCAATACTGTAGACTCCCGATTATCTATGAGCAGAGTAACCGTGCTGCGGTTTATCCGTGATCAGTGAAAAAAAAATATTAACAAGCGCGGAAAAGAGAAGTTTAACGCATAAATGTCTATCCTTGGGCCTGCAAATTATAGCTACCGCCCACACCACCCTTGGCCTCGCGTGGGCGATCGCACCTAACTGCCCGCCATTATGCAAAGGGACTGTTGGACTTGGAAGGGGAAGATGACACTTCACTGTGCGATCTCATCGTACTTAAAAAAATTCAGTCAACCATTGTTATAGTGGAAACAAATGACTTTAAACAAAATTAAAAAATGGACTTTTCCCTCAAAGCCAATTAAGACGGCAACATCAAATGTAGGCCTGTAATACATTGCACTTGTCTCACGTATCAGATCTTTTTTACCGATGTGAAAATAATGTCTTCGTATACATTATTTTGTGATGTGAAAATAATGTCTCCGAAATTGGTTTTTTACTTTAACTTTCAGCTTTTGAAACAATCTAAATGTTCCTTATTGAGAGGTTTCGCATATAGAGAGTTTTGATTGTTAAGCAAGATTTTGAAACAATAGAAATGTTCATTTTCAAGAGATTCTACTTATAGATTCTTTCGATTGCTAAGTGGTTATTACAATCAAAATGTTCTTCTCGATTGTTGCATTAGTTAAACGCCAAACTTCTCAAACTATATTTGATGAAGCTTTTATTAACTGACGGGCTAAATAACTAAATAACAACATAAAAAGTAGGTTTACTTAAACTTAATCAAACACTTTGGTCATGTAGGCCTACCATTCCGACAAGCCAATGAATGAACATGGATGTGCCAGGGGCTGCACGGAAACTTGCTTCTCGATCACGGAGAGTGGCATCGAACATGGCCAGGGAGCAGATGTCTAGCCACCATCCACAGATGAGTGGCAACACTCCGATCTCTACCACTGACAACAGTGACACCTGCAAACAAAACTAATATGTATCCTAATCCTGTAATATAAGCAAGGTTTACGTGTATGTAAACCGAACCAACTAGTAAATTTCGAGTTCGTTGTTTTGCTGCTAGATGCTTCTTATTTCCAAATACACGCTTTCTCAGACGGTATTACTTTTGTGTAGTGGACAAAACCGTTGTACTTACAAGTGTAACAGTTGAAGCCAATCAGAAATATGCAGGTTTGAATACCGACCATGAGCAATTGCAATTTGGTGTGGTAAACTGGTGGGAAGGCCCACCTTAACCCCTTGACCACGACCCACGAGATATCTCGTGCAATGCTATTGTTGCATTAATCATGACGCATGAGTTTAGTCGTATTTGACGTTATCATCGATTCATTTATTATACAAGTCGTCTGCTAGTTTTTTCCTAAGCTATGACTGAATTGACGGACCATTTGGTGCTGCATTCTACTGAATTTAAACTATGTTCACGCTACATGTTCTTCAGTATCAAATTTGCCACTTGTTTCATTGTTGCAGCCACACAATGTTGTTAAAACCCTACGGTGGGGCCATCAGCAAGTGTTATTAAACACTGCAGTCAAAGGGTTAAATAAATGGTGACCGGCTTGGGTGGAAGTTGAAAGCATTGGGATTGCAGTGGACACCCACTGATATATGATATATAGTTACTGATATGCTGATATACTGATTTGATATATAGTTAAATTTTTTTTATGATATAAATATTATGAGTATTCAACTCGTAAGTGTCAATAAAACTGTCCAGGGTCCAGAAGTTTCAAGTGTCCAATCAAAAGGGATGAAATCAAAATTCATTCCATGAAAATACTAATGTCCTTGCAAAATCCATGTACAGTACTGTACATTGTCCACAAAATGCAATCAAACTATTTATTTTTAAGAAATAATATACGTGTTTACAAAATGTTCCTATCAATATCAAAACAATAGCTTGTAGATTGTTATCGTCTGCTACACATATTTGTAACACAGTAAACTAGGCCTACAAAGAAAACTATTGACTATGATAATATGTATTGAATAATAAAAAATACCTTACTCAAACATATTTACAAATCATTTCAGAGCTAAAAGCATTAATAAAATACAAGTTGTAGCATTACATTCTATTTATACATGATTTGGTATTAAGTTGTTTCATTGTTATTAAATTTGTGCTACCTGCGTACTCAGCGAATTTCCAAATCAATAATATAATAATAATAATATATGACGAGTTTTATAAAAATCTGTCCATAAACATGAGAATTATTTGCCTATTCTCCATAAGATTAACATGGGAAAGAGTGTGTAAGTTAGCTGCTGTGAGGAACACTAAAAGTAGTCATTTCTACTATAAATAATTTTTATTTTTAACATTTATACCAACTTTCATCAACATCTGTCCATAAATAAAGGAGTTTGCCTATTCTCTATATGATTAACATGGGAAAAGAGTATGCAGGTTTGCTGCCACGATAAACACATAAACTATGATTTTAAGCATAAAAGGGTGGGTATCAACAACATGAAGGTAAGTACCAAATTTAATCCAAAAATATTGATTGATATGGGAAATATTAATTTTTCCTTATTCTCCATAAGATTAACATTGGAGCCCCAAAGTACAACGTACTGTGTTTAGATTTTTTAATATCTCGGTAACCGTTACAAACTCAATTGTGCAGTTTTTTAAGCTGATTTTAATGGTGAAAAATAAAATTTGAAATTATAAAAATTACATGGGAAAAACAAAAAAACCCATTTTTGGGTACAAAACCCCCCAAACTACCCCTTCCGATTGACCGATATGTCTGGATTACGAACTCGTCCGAACAATTGTAGAAATACACGTTTCTTCCAAATTTGGTCTCGATCGGACCATTTTTACGAGAGTTATCTTGTTCACAGACATACACACATATATATATATATATATATATATATACGAGGGTCGTCCAGAAAGTAAAGAACGAATGCGCATAGCATGCGGCGCAGATCCCCCACCACTGCGATGGTGGGGGATCATTCAGTGTGAGGTGAGTCTCGTTGCTGTACGGTTACGCTTCTCGTTTTCGCAGCGTTTTAAAATGGCGACGCCAATAGAAAATCCCGCCAAATGTGAAGTGCGGAGTGTGATTCGCTTTTTGAACGCTCAAAAAGTTAAGCCTATTGAAATTTATAGGCAAATTAAAGCTGTTTATGGTGAAGGTGCGATGAATGAGTCATCTGTGCGAAAATGGTGCATCATGTTTAACCAAGGAAGGACCAATGTGCATGATGAAGATCGGAGTGGGAGGCCATCTTTAGTCACAGATGAACTGAAGCAAAAAGTTGAAGACAAAATTCAGGAAAACCGACGTTTCACTTTAACAACTTTACATGACCCTTTTCCGCAAATTTCACGTTCACTCCTACATGAGATAGTGACAGATCATCTTGGTTACAAGAAAATGTGTGCTCGCTGGGTGCCTAAGATTTTGACGGACGACCATAAGGCAAAACGAATGGGGGCAGCTCTGGAGTTTTTAACAGAATATGACAATGATGGGGACCGATTCCTTGATCGTATTGTTACTGGAGATGAAACATGGGTTTCTACAAGACTCCAGAAAACAAGCGTCAGTCAATGGAGTGGCATCACGCTAATTCGCCCTCAAGACCAAAAAAGGAAAAACCATTATTGCAGACTCGCAAACTCATGGCAACGGTTTTTTTGGGACCGAAAGGGGTTAATTCACGTTGAATTCATGCCACGAGATGCAACGATTAACTCCGAAGCATACTGTGAGACCCTTCAACGTCTTCGACGTGCCATCCAAAACAAGAGGCGCGGAATGCTGTCGG
This sequence comes from Nephotettix cincticeps, assembly GCA_023375725.1. NCBI lineage: Eukaryota > Metazoa > Arthropoda > Insecta > Hemiptera > Cicadellidae > Nephotettix > Nephotettix cincticeps. The sequence goes on along the minus strand of CM041787.1, from coordinate 31,419,455 downwards.
GAAAAGTGTTTTTCATTCACGACAATGCACGGCCTCATGCCTCAGCAAGAACAAGGCAAGAACTCCAACATCTGAAGTGGGAAATTTTTAATCATCCTCTCTACAGCCCAGACCTGGCAACCAGTGATTTCCATCTCTTTCCAAAGTTGAAGGATTTTTTGGGTGGAAAGCAGTTTGGAAATGACGATGAACTTAAGGAAGCAGTGGTAAAATGGCTCAAATCATTCGCGGCTGAAGAGTATAACGTCGGAATAGAAAAACTGGTCCCACGTTACAACAAATGTCTCGACAAGAACGGGGATTACGTAGAAAAGTAATGTAAGGTACTGTGGCATTGTAAATAAAATTTGGTGGAGAAATCTTTTGTTTTTATTTTACCATGCTAAAACGTTCTTCACTTTCTGGACGACCCTCGTATAAATATATAAAAATTTTAACGACTATTGTTTTTGGTCTCTGGGCACCTAAAGAAGAAAAAATAACATGGTCCCGGGCTTAAGTCTTGCCATGAGACCTACGGTAATAGCTTCTTCCCTATGGGAAATTCGCTAAAAAAAATAGTTTATGTCAAACTAGCAGTAAGCTAGTACAACTTTGTACAGGTTGTAGGATTCAGTTTAAAGAAGAAAAATCATCATACCAAAATGTAAA